>UCWB01003542.1:0-12414 GCA_900474355.1 Torymus geranii | reverse complement strand
CTACCGGCCAGTTTAGGTCCGCGCTGCCGCTAGGCGGTGCACCCTCTCTTTGTGGCCTCACGTATGTAAGCCAGCCCGACGAGATATAAGAGCTACCGAAGTTTATTGAGTTAATAAAAGCGCCTTTGTGCGAGAGTTAAATAATTGTTTTTATTTAATTAATTATTATGATTATTTCGATAAATTATTGCGATTAGAAAATGATTAGTTATTTTCAAGACAAGACAAGATTTTACTTTCTTTTCACCACAATCTTGATATCGTATCGAAAACTGTATCTAAATATTGTATCGATTATTATCTTGAATATTGAGACAAAGACAATACAATATCAAGATTAATCATGATATATGATGCGTTCATATTGTATTGAACGTATACAGCTCGTCTCTTGTGTTTATTATAGCGATGAATGTATCTAAAGATAAATAAATAAAATACAATAAATTCTAATTGTCTCTAATTATTTTTTCATAATTAATTAATCTGTATAATTTCGAATCGACTATTACGGTAACGAGATTATTTATGAAGTTAACAAAGTAGATTCTTTTTTAAAACGTCTTTAACATTAATTATGCCCATGTCTAGAAATCCTGTTAAAGCGGGCTTTATATTCTCAAAGCGGAGTTGTAGTGAAAAGTTATCCATTGTAAAGAGTCTGATACGCAGTAGACATTATAATCATAAATATTTAGTGTTTATGGACATTCTAGCGAATGTTTAACAACCAACCTTGACACCATTCAAGAACGGCTCTAAAATATAACGCCGCACGAGATCCGGCTCTCTCGGACGAGCGTTTGAAATATGACAAATTAAATTACACAGCTCTTTAAAATTGATGCGCGTTGCGTCATAAAAGTGTCAAAAATAATAGAGCCTCTTTAAGACTTGTGCGCGTGGATGAGGCATTAAATTTTATCTCTCCTCAATTAGTTTAAAAAAACTTGCGCGCGCGATCTCCTGGCAGGGGAAGCCGAGAGAAGGTCGCAGCGAATCTCTGGCCAAAAATTTAAAAATAACGAGAGGCGTAAGGAAAATATTTTCGACTCGGCGGGGCGAGAGAGTATACAGAAAGTTTCAAACTTCGAGATCAAAAGTTTTCACTTTGTACCGAGATGTTTGGGAAACAATAGGTATACGCGGTCGTCGAGTTATTTCAGGGTTATTGAACATACGTGGAACATGCATTAATTTGTTTCTTGCGTTCGAACAGATTTAGAGGTATACGATAGATGTATGATGCATCGTTTATTTGAATATACGATAAGAGCAAAAATATCTAACTATAAAATACGTAAATATTGAATACCGTTGAGTTATTTAAAATTGACGTTTATATCACGAAAGCTGTTAATAGTGAATGTCGCACATCTGTTTAGTACAAATCTGGTTTTGCATCTCACATTACACGTGGTCGGTATTAAATACTTTATGTGCAGTTAACTTATATATTTGTACGTGCAGCGAAACATTTCAAAGGCTATTTCAGGAACGCATATAAAACCAACAAAATTTCATTCATAAATTACTTCCGAATCCAACAGTTGCAATTACACATCTATTAATTTTTCAGCAATATTTATTCATCTGACACATTCTCTACGTAAACGTGCCACCTGGATACTAAAATATCCCGATCTAACGAAAATATAACAGAAGAAAATATGACTTCCACAACAGCAGTAAAATGGTTGAACCATCTAAATTTTAGACCCAGCAACAAACACGAGCGAATACCTTACATCTGTTCAGTGTTATGTTTGTTTTCCAGTCTGATATCGCATCTGTTCAGTATTAAACCTTTTATTTGCATTTAACCTACATATCTGCTGCTACTAAAACACAATTCCAGAACGTATCCAAAAACCAAACGAAAACCCCGCAAAATTTAATCCACACATACAACTTCACCACTATTAACACAAAAAAAACCCTAATCACTCCTTCTCAAAAAAAAAAAAATTACCAAGTCATCAATCCCCGCGCTATGTCATCCATCTCCCGCTCAATCATAAACGCGCGCTCGCGAATATATCGATTGTGCGAGGCGCTCGAATTAACAGCGTCGCGCTGATTGCCGGAAACGGAGCGGCGATTAACGGGAGGAGGAGGAGGAGGAGGAATTGGCCGGGTTTTCAATCCGCCCTCTCTCTCTCTCTCTCTCTCTCTCTCTCTCTCTCTCTCCCGCCGCCCGATGGATGTTCGACAGCTTTGTCGCGATTATACGTAGGCCGTGTGCGCGCGATCGCTCGAATGTTATTACCAGATGTATTCAGTGCCGGGAGATGGATAGAGGTGGAGAATGTCGAGTAGGAGGGGAAAATGCGCTCGTTTAATGGTGGATGACTTTTTGGGGATTGATAGTTCAGGTGGCTGGGCGTGTGCGATTTTGGAGATTTTGGGATTGAAAATTGTTCGATGTTTTTTTTTTTCACAATAGGTTGAAGGTAACTTTGTCTTTTTTTGTTAAAATGGTTTTTGCATACTTTACTCAAAGATGAATGATTGATTATGTATGCGATAATTCATGGTAAGATATATATTCAAGATAATTATGAAATGTCATATGTTAATTATACGGAAGTTTTTAATTAAAATTCAATCAGAATTGAAATGAAAACAATGAGAAACAAACCGCGAAGAATCTCAAAATTCTTATAATGTCACGTTTGTCCTAAATTTAATTGTACAGTTTGTTACTCTAACGTCATTACTTATTAAAACCGTTCCCTTCACCTTATCCCATACATTATTTCCACAGTATCTTTAAACTTATAACCTCCCCTTAATTCCCATTAAATAGACACCCTCCAAATTCACTATTCGCCTATACACTCAGAACGACCTCTTACCACCGACAAAAAGCCCCCTTTGCATCCTCATAAACGTCATATAAAAGCCAACAAACAGGAGCGCTCACTCTCTCCTCTCGAGAGCTCCATTAACCATAACTCAAAGCAACCCGCGTGCGCCCGCGTCTCCCTCCACAATATCGAAGATACACACAAATAAACTCTTCGCTCCGCACGCTCACTTCCTCGAAGTGCGTTTTCAATTTGGATCTCAAGAGATGAGGAGAGGAAGAAGCCGCCACCGCCGCAATTTTTCGCGATGTAAAGGCGAATCTTCGCCCGATGCCGTGAAACTCGACTCCCGAGATATTTCAGAAAGAAGGAGAGGAGAGGGAGAACGAGAGGAGGGGAATGAATTCGTTTTATTTCGGTGTGCTGCAGCGCGTTTTAGCGTAATTGTCGGAGGTAACGCGCGCGCTTGCGAGCGAGTGTGAGTCTAATTATTTCCGGTCCCTTGTCGCTGCTTTCTACTTATTTTTTTTGGGAGTAGATGGATTTTAAAAGGGATTTTATATTTATGCAGAGGGAATATTAATGATCATTAAAAATACGAACTGATGATGAGAATTTTCACTTTCGGAGAAATGTATATACATGTATAATTTTATAATGACTGAAAATCGTATCAAATGGGTTTATTTACAATATCTCTTCACGTTTCTGCTCGTTTGCGTTAATCAGCTTGATCGCTCCTGTCAATTTCGAAAATGTCGATTCTCGCGCGTATCTTACCCGGCCTTATTCAAATCACGGATTATAATCAGCTCGTCAGCTCGATTCGTGTGCTATACTTCGAAAGTTAAAATCGATTATCAATTTCACTGATGACTCGGTCAGTTTCAATCTAACTCAACTGGGAGATGACGGGTACACATCATATGACATTTCGAATTTAATTTTAGTTTTCAATCTATATTGACATATACACGAAACAAAATGAATTTATATCAATCCAGCGATGCGACGTTTTACCATTTCATTAAGGTAATATATCCCACTTTAGATCTGAATTTTGAAATCTGATGCCGATTTATCGGTATGAGCTTTATACACTGACTTATATATTTTACACTCTCTGTCATATCCTAACAATGTCTAGGTAAAGATATAGGGGCGAAAACTTATTTCGTTATACGTGCGTCCAACCACAAGCCACTACCAACTTCCACCGCACAATTACAGCCGCGTTCGACACTACTAAAGTCGCTCCAACTCTAGCCGCACCTTCGAACACCCAAAACCTCTAACCACCTCGATCACACACCGCCGCCCATTCGATCTCTAACACCCTTCACGTCCAAAATAACCCGCTCTCTCTTCGCACCTTTTACCTCACTGCACACACGGTTACGCGCACTTATACGCACTAAATTCACCGCACAAAAAACCAGAGACGAGCCTTAAAGAAAAAAACAGCTCGAAACTCGCGAAAAAGAAAGAAGAACTCACACGGGCGAATGGAGGAGCAGAGAGACGCGTGGCGCCGGCGCGCGCACGGGCTCCACACTAAAGCGAGCGTCCCGCGCGCGAGTTTAGAGCCGGCGAACTTTATATTTAGACGGCCGCGCGCGCACTACACGCGTATGCTTTATTTTCCAGACTCTCTGAACGCGAGCCCACGAGTGACTGTGTGTCTGTATCTCTGTATCTGTGGTTGTATGTATATATGTACGCCCCTCGAGGCCTCGTTGTACCGTGCGCGAGTGGGCCGAGCTTTTTTGGGAGTTATATTTTTTTTCGAGAGGGGCAGGAGAAGGAAGAGGGAGAGCAACAGGTTTTGAGAACGAGTGGGTGTATAGGTTGTTGTTTTGGGATTTTGCGTTTTGAGTTTCGTGGTGTGGGGTTTTGGGATGCGAGAGATGCAGTTTTTTTTATTTACTTCGAAGAGTGATGTTGACTATAGTTTCAATATGTATGCTGAGGTGATAATTACGTTGGATTATGTTGTTCGTATATTATAGAAGTGGAATAAAGGATGTAATCTAACCCAGTAAATCAGTGCATCACTTATACATGCAGTATTACCGTTTTATCAATGTTTCGCAACGCCCACTTTTCTCTCACACTTCCATCGTTTTCCGAATAATTTTAATAAAATCACATATTATTTGTTATATATAACATTTTATATGACAAAAAATATGCAAACCTATACAGTGTGTACCCATGACCGCATAGCAATAATTACAGAGTAGCAATAATCCTAATTGCGGTTGGTATAGTATTCAATTAGTGGTTACGATCGATGTGTTAATACTTTAGAAGATCAAAACGACGATCTATATATATGTAACATATGACGCGTCGCATTAAGCTCTCTCGTCTGCAGTATATGCCGATTTAAATTCAACCGCCGGATTAATTATATATTCGAGTAATTAGTCATTAATCAGATTAAATCTCATGGTGATGGCTTTGGTTTTAATTACGAGGAGAGAGAGAGCAAGCGGGCGAACGATGAATGCTCTGGTTCATGCTGTGAATATAAGACGAATGAAGTAAGTCAGAAAAAAAAGAATGATTTTCTCGGTAACGTCTTGATTTTCTGCGAAGCCGAACTCCGACTGAATTAAAAGAAGACTCACATGTGTATATACATCGAGACCACGAATTAGCTTATATTTCGAGCTAAGCGAGAGGGAAGATAACTTTTTTCTTGATAGTTATACTTTCCAAAAAGAGCCTCGTTACACGTAACGATAATTGTTAAGATTCTTTTAATTACAGGCTTAATAACTATTTTCAAGCCCACTCAACTCCCTCTCCCTCCCAGGCGGCGAACCATCCCACGACCATTAAACCTCGTCTCCCCTGCAATTTAAAAATTTAAATAAATCCCTCCTCTTCACCAAAAAATGAGCGAAAGAAAAAGAAAAATTCGCCAACCGACCGTTTCAAAAACTTATAACGAGAGCCTCGTGATTATTAAAAAGTAATCTCCCGCGCAACTTTTCTCTCTCTACTACATCCGAAAAAAACCTCTTCTCTCTCTCGCATTAATCATCGACGACAAAAAGACGCATCAGCGACGTGCACACACACACATACACACGCGAACATTATATGTACTCGGCGAAAAAAGAACCGGTCCGATTCGCTCAGGCTTCTGCTGCTGCTCTACGCGATGATGACGATTTTTCACCGAGGCCTGGAAAACCAATTACCAACAGAAATTCTCCCGCGGCGCGGCGGCGGCCGAAAAAAGCTGCAGACGTCGATGAGAAGGTCGCGGTTCTCGGTAAGTATGAGCGAGCTGCGCGCCAAAGGAGGGGAAAAAAGCCGACGCTTCCATATAAGCCTGCGCTGGAATTCACGTGTACTTGTATGTGTGCGAAAGAGTACTGGTATTACACGCTTTCTTTACAGGCGCCGAACGCGCTTTTCCGCCGCGCGCGCGGCCATCTGTTTGATATTCGATTGTTTATTTGTGGCTTGGAGAGAATTTCATATACGCGAAGGGAGGGGAGATAGGATCGGATAATCGGAACGTGCGTTTAATTAAAATATTTACCGCCGCGCTTGGAGAGTTGGTATAGGTATATAATCTGGCCGGTCGATGCAAATGAATAGTGTAAATAAATATATAGCGCACTGGTTGAGGGGGATTGAAAACCGCGGTTGCGATTTAACGAGGGCACGGAAGTATGTTAAATGTTTGGAGAGAGAGACGAAATTTGTTCGGTATTCTGTATAATTGATCAACGTTTGTTACTGACAAGTGAAAAACACGCGTATAGAAAATATTAATCTCACACGGTTCTACAAAAACTATACGTCACACCACCCAACTATATCCCCACAAGAACGATATTTTTCGCTACGAAAAATCCATCCTATCTCTCCTGAGAGAGAGAAAACGCGCGTCGGCTCATCGGCAGGTGTGAGAACCGCGAGAGATAGAGAGAGAAGGGACGATCAACAGGCGAGAGCGACGTGTCGTGTACGTACAAGGCCTCGCGGGCTCGTTGCTTTTTATACGTGCCGCGCCGTTTCCACAAGACAAAGGGGATTTTCGAGGGCGATTTATGTGCGCGTGTAATATGAGAGCGGGGGATAAAGATGTCGGTGAGGTGAGCTACTGATATGGCGATGCGTGTGTCTATGTAGTCGGCGCGGTAGGTTCGGCTGAGATAAGAGAGTAGCGCGGAGCTGAGAGGTTTAATAGCGGTGTGATAAAGCGGTCGGTGGGAGAATGAACTTTAAAGTTGCTCGCTCGATTAGTATGTTTATGTTTAGATGTAGTGATGTGGATGATTAAGTGAAGATTAGTAGTGGAAATAATTCAGAATCTGAAATGTTTTTGGGAAGTGCGTAAAATCTTTTGGACCACAAAATTATTTTAGATCTGTCTGACATCTCTGACAAAATAAAATCACCAAAATATAACATTTTCCAAGGCTTAAAGTATGCACGAAAGTCGCTCGCAACTGCAATCCTTACATCAGCCGATACCTCCGCCTCCTCCGCGCAATCCCTTTCACTCTATTAATCTCCCCCGACCGCGACGCCCGCCCATTATCGCAGCGCGCCGCGCAATAATAACGTTGAGACCTCCCGCAGCGGCGGCTCTCCTCGAGAAAAATACCCTCCCCGCGGGCGTCTCTAATTCGCGTAGCTAATGCTTATTCCCGGCCGTTACGTCTCTCGCGCGATTGTCGCGCGGGCGAGATTCGCGTAATTGGAGGAGACGTTAGGATGAGATTAGCGTAGCGGAGGTGAAGTTCGCCGTGTGATAAGGATACGAAAGGTGATCGTTTAGATGGGGATGGGGGAGAGTTGGATTTATAATAGCGTGGTTGTAAAAGGCGGGCTGAGTTATGTGGTAGTGTAAAATTCTGGGGTATGTAGGGCGTGGGGTTTATTGCAGGGAATTAGCGGGGGATAAGAGTTTTAGCTGGAGTTTTATAGGGTTATAAGAGGGGGGATCGATGGTTGTGTATAAAAAGATGAGTTATTTATTGTTCATCGAAAATCCATTAAAAATTTTAAGACTGATTAAGTATTTATATGGCAAATTGATTTTTAGTACTGTACGTAAATTAATAATAACATAATTCTGATTGAACGATAATAAAAGAAATGTAAATATATTTATGTGTGATTGATGTTTCCTTGATAAATAAGCTTCCTCTGCGAAAAATGAAGTTTCAGGTAAAAAGTATGTTCACGTTGCACTGCAAATACGAAAGTATCATCAGCCTTCTTTCTTACAAAGATTAATTGCATGGTGAGATCAGAGTGAAGCAGTATCTGCCCACATATTTAATTACAAAATTCGTTGCATTAAAAACAACACTCCAAAATATAACATTTACAAACAAAACCAAAATCTCCACCATCCTCGTCCTCACAACTCCACATCCACCCTAATCCACGATCAAACCCCTTCTTCCCTCACCAACAGCCCCCGCAATAATTCCACTATCGTCCCAGCGCTTCACCAATATATAGATCGCTCGAGAGGCAGCGTAAGCGCTGACCGAGCCGCGAGTACGACGACCGCTTGCGCTCTCTCATACTATATACACTCCCCACGGGCGCTTGCTTACGTCTAATCTCGCGCGCGAATCGCGCTCCACGCACCAGTCGCTCGTTTCGCGAGCCGCGCTGGCGCGCGGTATTATTAGACACGCGCGGAGCGTAGAAGCCGAGGTAGAATAGTAGCGGTGGAAGGGAGATTCGGTTCCGGCGTATGTGTGCGGGTTGTGGTTAGAGGGTAGGAAGCAGAGTATTGTGATGATCTGGTGGTTGTTAAGGGGATTTTCGGGGGGCGTGTTGAAGTATACGAGAGTAGAGAAACGTTTCTATATGGTTTTTAATTTTTAATCTTTATGGGAGACGTCAGATATGTGGAGTAATTTAACACTTTCATGCGCGAATTTTTTGAAGAAAAAACAGCATTTTTAGAACTTTTTTTGTTTATAATGAATTTCAATGAACAGGGGGAATATCCGTATCACACAAGAAAAGTTTCCGAGCAAAAATAACCCGGGAATGAAATTTTAGAGCTAAAATCCAGAAGAGCAAAAGGTAACAGATAATAGATGTGTCACACCGTCCATCAAAGAGTTCAAGAATAGCGTCGATTGGAATTATCGATTTCTTAATTTTATTTATTTACTTATATTTCATTTATTCTTCTATACTAAATGTTTCTTACCGCGTTTAACGCATGATACACAATATTAGAACCCTCCAAGTACGTAAGGAAAGTCGATATAAATATAACCAGTTATATATCACTCAACCGTTCCTCATATAACTCACTCGTGGCATGAACTTTCAAGCGATAATAGATCATGTGACAGCATACCTCGCTTCGAAAATAGCATTCAGTACGTGCTTTATTTTAATATTATGACTAAATTAAGTTTGATCTTTCTTTGCGATAATTTAAATGTAGATATAAATCCACAGTTTCTATAAAGGCTTCGACTTCCTCTCAAGTATACATTTGAAATCAGATAAACTTACTTACACATACGCGGAAGGCATAGCCATAATAGTAAGGTTCTGACACTCACCTGGAACATAAAAAGAAACACGTAATTAGATAAATATTATATAACACCTTAGTGTAACATACCATCACTAGCATACATAATCAATCGAAACAATAAACTCTATAACTAAACAAGAACCTAAACAAACGAACCCAAGCTTTGATACCCTATCACCAGATACAAGATGATTGGAATTTAATCAAATTTTCCACTATCCAGAATGACCACAAAAACACAGATCCCCCGTCGTAAAATTTTAATCAACCCCGGCCACCTTTTTCACCGCGTGCGCAACGCACCGCAAAACCTTTGCCGGCGTGATAACAAAGACTCCATTTCCACACACACATATACACGCTGCTGTGCGTACAATTCGACGCTCTGTGGTTCCATTTTCACCTCTCTCGCAAGCGCGCGCGCGAGAAAAAAGTGCTGCATGTGAAAAAGGTCGCGGCGGCGTCGATCAATGTTGCACGTGGCAACGAGAGAGATAGAGCAGATATGACTCGCAGAGTTCAAACCATCGCGGACTTTCACTCGTCTCGGTGCGCGAGATTTAAAGGGGGGACTTTTGTGGGGCGCGACATAAATCGACATCGTCGCGCGGTTAGGGCTGCACGAGAGCAAGACAATATAATATTTCTGTAATTATTGCCTCGCTCTGGTAAACTCTTGAAAATTTATCTCTTGTCTTGGACTTGTCAGTCAATATGAAAAGTATTATTGTCTTGTCTTGGAATTCTTTATCATATTGGAGTTACGGAGACGTGCGACAGTAAGCGAGTCAAGCATTAGAAAAGGTCTCCAAACTAGATACCCGGAAAACGTGTGGTCCACGCAAAAATGGAGTTACACAGATGTGCGCGAAAAGTAAGCGAGTTGACTATTTGGGATCTTTCCCGCCACCTATGACCCACCGGCTAGAGTCTAGTTTGTCCACCGCCACTAGACGGCGCAGTCTCTCGCTGTTGCCTCACGTACCTAAGTAAGCCGGCGTGAGGGGATATAGGAGTCATCAACTACCAAAGTTCATTGAGTTAATAAAGACGTCTTTGTATGGGGGTTAAATAATTGTTTTTATTTAATTAGTTATTAATGATTATTTCGATAAATTATTACGATTAGATAATCACAAGTTATTTTCAAGACAAGACAAGATTCTTGACACCACAATCTTGATATTGTATCGAAAACTGTATAAAAAATATTGTTTCAATTATTGTCTTAAAATTCAGGCAAGACAATACAATATCAAGATTAATCTTGCTATATCATGCTAGTCTCACTATTATCGTCATTATTCTCTTCCTCTTTGAGAGGGTGATGGTGGATGGGGATGAGTTCTTTATTTGGAGATAAGATTATCAGTAGTCTACAGTATGGTCGCGTATGCTGTCAGAGTTTATGATGTGTCGCCTTGAGAACTACTGGACATAAGGAGTTGTGTATAAATGTACAAGTTTCTGATGATTCGGAGATTTATGTAGGGTTTACATTAGGACTGTGGTACTTTATATCATCTAGCTTACAGAATTCTTCGTGACATTTCAACTGCCACGTAATACTTTCTATTCTATATTCCCCATTTTAAAAACCTCAATACTTCTGATATTTTACACGACTGTCGATATCGATACCCCAGCTCCAGTAAACCAATTACCTCCGCACATCCAGCTTTCGTCACTTATATATCTCTCGTCTATACGCTCTATTAACCCATGCTGCCGTCCTCTCGGCAAAACAAACGATTCAAAATAAAACACTCGACTACCGTAAGCTCGCTCGCGCGGCTGGGACATGCGCCGCAGGATCATTTATATCGTTATCTCGCTCTGCTCATGGAGCTTAGTTGCAGAGAGACAGACGGACGTCGTACATGTAGGTCGACGGTTTAGGCGACGCTGTTTTCTTTTTGTTGCTGTGCGCGGAGATCCGTGAGCTGGATAGCCGCGCGCGAGGTGATAAAACGGATGCGTGCAGCGTTTTGCGTTTTTATTCGTGCGATGTAACGGGAACGTTGATAAACGGTGTCGATTAGATCTTGGCCGAAGTAGGCGGTGTAATTGGAGTTTGCTTTATGGAATTCTGGAAGTTGGAGGATTTATGATTAAAAAAGAGACACGGTGGATGCGAAAATCAATAAAGGTATTATGAAATGGAATTTTTAATATAGCTTGCTCGCGTGTTTTAGTAAGAAAAAATTGTTCCTGAAACTTTATTCCCCTGCAAGCAGGCACAGATAGGGATAGCAGGAATGGCAAGTGGAGCGGCGCATAAAACGAGATCTTTTTTATAGTTTCATTTCTCAACCGGCGCGCGGTGCTGTCTAGAATGTTGATCAGAAAAGTGGAATTTTGTTAGGTAGAGATTCCTCTTGCCAGATTTGAATTTTTTTTTTTTTTATTGAAAGAACAATCGACGTTGTTTCTTCATCTCGAAGCAGAGCCACTCCATTGTAGAATATATTATATCCAAGATAAAATATTCGATAAATAATGTACGAAATTCAATAGCACCTACTTATTTCTAGCAATCTTTTTTTCGCAACGTTTCTCTTTCACTGCGGCACATCGGCACACCCGCAAGGAATTGGAAACATCCCAAGACTCGGATACGCGCGAAATGATAACCGCGAAAGGACGTATATATTCCCTCGCCTCGTCGACGAGAGGAAAAAAAAGAAGAAGACCCGTATACATATCCCCGAGAAACTGCTGCTGCGAATTCCTCGGCTGCAATTCCCAATTGCATTTCCCTGTCGAACCTGCAAAAATATTAATTGCGGATCCTCTTTCTCTGCAGATAGATATTGAAATATCGAGTGCATGCATACCACGCGCCAGGAATAAGGTTGACTGCACATATACACACAAACGCGCGCGCGCGCACACCTAGTACACACCTCGAGAATGAATTTGTGAAAGGGACCTTTGACATACCGAGCGTACGCGCGCGCGCTCACAAACATTGGAATATCGAAACTCTCTCTCTCTCTCTCTCTCTCTCTCTCTCTCTCTCTCTCTCTCTCTCTCTCTCTCTCTCTCTCTCCCTCT
>UCWB01003541.1:0-12434 GCA_900474355.1 Torymus geranii | reverse complement strand
TTTAGCCACCCCCAAATATGCATAGGGCCATTTTTACACGAAAAACCCGATTTAAGCCGGCGAAAACTCGCTCCTATTCCTCTAAAATGGAGTTAGTAAAGCGATTCAGGCGACGAAATTTTTATCTTGGTAAGCACTTGAAGATAGCACAGCTTAAAATGCCAAAGGTTTGCTTTTTAACCACCCCCTACCCCTCAATAATAAGATGAAAATCCCAAAAATACGCGATACTCCCAACGTAATCACTTGCGCGAGTACAAAATGACTCACTATACCTCATTGTAATTTATTACGACCAAATATAATTTTTAGCCACCCACAAATATGCATAGGGCCATTTTTACACGAAAACCCCGATTTAAGCCAGCGAAAACTCGTACCTATTCCTCTAAAATGGAATTGTGAAAGTGATAGCTCTTCTTAAAATTCCAAGGGATTGTTTCTAAGCCATCCCCACGTGCGCTGTGCGCACGGTAGCGCTGGCCGTTTCGGTGGCGGCATTTAGTCCAGGCGATGGACGGGAAAAAAGGCCAGAAATGGACATTTCCACCTACTATTGGAACCTATTATGGAGATATTGATAAAAATGTGTTTACAACGATTACGGGCGTTGTATTTACAATTACGCTCCCGGCTTGCGCGTGTAGCCTCTTGATACTATAGGATAACTTTACTTAAAATCTGGATAACAAATGATTGATAAATTTGCAAAAATCATCGTCGAATTAAACAAAATATTGCGCGCGCAGCAGCGGGAGCTCGTGCCGACGCGCCGCGCCACCGTGGAGGGGGTGACGCTCGACATTCTGTCTCCCTCGCGCAGCGCTCTCCCTCTCTCTCGCTCTCACGGCCACTGCTTATGTACATACATTTCGATTTTCAAATCGCTTTTTCTCAGGAACTATTTCACTTAGACAATAAATTTTTTTTAATCAATATGCCGCGACGAGATCTATACGATTCTGTAAACGATATGCAAAAAAATCTGTAGTTTAAACATCATTATCAACTTTTTTACCTTCTTGTTTCAAATTCGTAATTTTTCTTTACTATTTCAACAATAATTGATGAAAAAACTGGTAAGGTCTCTCAAAGTTGTTATTTTATTGCACGTTATGTCATTTTTCATTACAATTACTTAATGGTTGTAAAAAAGTAGTATACGTATAATGAGTTATTGAAATTATCATTTAGATAAGTTAATAACCAATTAAGTAATTGTTCCAATATGGTATTTTTTAGTCGCCAAAATCCAAAATCACTACATTCAGTTTCAAATATAAATAAAAAGCCTACGTACAATAAGTTATTGAAATCAACTTTCTTCGGTACAAGTATTCTAAATGGATTTTGCAGTAAAATTATTGAAATCATAAGATTTAAAATAGCTTTTCATGAAATTTCAATAATAATAAAAACCTATGTAGAATCAGTTGTAATAAAATTTATTTTCATATTATATATTTAAAAATAACAAAGTATAAATACAAATCATTGGTTTACCTTTTATATTTATTGATTATTTTATATTCCATTCAAGCTTTATACCTAATAAACTAAAAACGTATATTAAATATTCTAATTAGTCAATAAAATAAATCCTAAAAGCTGTTGAAAAACATGCATAGATATATTAATAAGTTGAATAAATTCTCCAGTATAAAGCATGGACTATGAAAAAAAAAAGTAATAACATTAAGTAATTGTAATGAAAAATGACATAAAGTGCAATAAAATAGTAAAGAAAAATTACGAATTTGAAACAAAAAGGTAAAAAAGTTGAAAATAATGTTTAAACTGCAGATTTTTTTGCATATCGATTACAGAATCGTATAGATGTCTTCGCGGCATGTTGATTGAAAAAAAAATTTATTGTCTAAGTGAAATAGTTCCTGAGAAAAGGCGATTTGAAAATCGAAATGCATGTTCACAAGCAGTGGCCGTGAGAGCGAGAGAGAGGAAGAGCGCTGCGCGAGAGAGAGTCGAGCGTCACCCCCTCCACGGTGGCGCAGAGCGTCGGCACGATCTCCCCCTGCAGCTCCCGCATGACGCGGAATTTTATAAAAATGTATCAATCATTTGTTATCCAGATTTTAAGTAAAGTTATCCTATAGTATCAAGAGGCTACACGCGCAAGCCCGGAGCATAATTTTAAATACAACGCTCGTAATCGTTGTAAACACGTTTTTATCAATATCTCCGAGTCTAATGATCGGATCATAAACTTCTTTTTTTAAATTATAGCATTTTTTAAGCCCTTTACAATGGTGTACTTGCGATTTCCAAAAAGAAGTGATTCCCAGACAAAATCACGGAATGTACCACCAACGAAAGAAGCAAACGTCGCGGCTGCTTCGGCCCTCCTATATGATTGGTAAGATGCCCGCGAGTGCTCAAGCTACTTTTGATGCCTTTAGTCCTGCGTTTGTAAGGTATTTCGAGCCATTTTGTACTCGTGCAAGTGATTACGTTGGAAGTATCGCGTATTTTTGGGAATTTTCATGTTATTTAGGGATAAGGAATGGTTAAAAATCAACCCCTTGGAATTTTAAGCTATGCTATTTTCAAGTGCTTGCTGAGCTAAAAATTTTGCCGCGCGAATCACTTTCACAACTCTATTTTAGCGGAAACGATGCGAGTTTCCGCTAGTTTAAAAGTGAACCTAGCGTGGCATAGGTGATAGTTTATTTTGGATTAAGCTATAGTGACTACTGTAGCTTAATAGACCCGTTGGTGGGAATAATGAGTTACAAAAAAACGTCCGGCGAAGTTTAGCTAAAATTACGGCGCGCGACGCGCGCTCAAAGATGACTAGTTTAATTAAAATACTTTATTAATATTTTTATTTTTATTTAAAATTGTCATTATAATTAGTTTATACTTAAATTAGTTACGTGGTATATTTGTTATATAGAAAGATTAGCAAAAATGATGCGTTTATATGTAGTGAGATACAACACAGTTGTACATACTGGTATCATTAAATGGAATTGGCCACAGAACATGATCAGAGCAAATGCCGAGTTGGATGTAGTAGAGGCAAATTTTCAGGCGTGAGTCTTATTATTAATTTGTAATTCTTGTAATTAAGTCATAAAATAATCCACCGTCTTCTCGTATTTAATACAGAATAATATTATATATTTATTCAGTCTAGGTACACGACAATATTTAGAATTTTTAGTCAGGCAAAGAAGAAGTCAGTATCTACCACGAGGTAAGAAACTAAAGTATCTTTGATATTTTCTAAAGTCTGCGTGTAATACACATTAAATTATTGCTCATGGCTATCGTAATGTTTCTATTTTAAATATTTCGTATTAGATAATGTGAATGAAATAAATAATGATCCAATCTTGAATGAGAATGAACACCACCAATTGATCGATCAACTTCATGCGCTGGGTATAAATGCCTTTATTCCGGAAGGACGAATAGGTATATAAAATCATATTATTTATTTCGTTTTTTATTACAAGTCTTTATAAAAAAGCTTTGTAAAATTTAATTATTAAAAAGCTTATAAATAATGTTGATGATAACTAGTTAATAAAATTAACTTTAAAACTGATATAACGTTAAGAATTTTAATAAAATTATTTAACTTAGGTAATGAATTTGAAAATGGAGAAGAAAATGAGAGGAGAGGCATACAGCTAGCCCCAATGGCCGTGCGAATCCAGGATTTGCCTGAGGTATTAGAAAATCCAGCTGACATGTTCATTCAGCCTAGAGTCCTCAGAGCTCGCGGTGGAAGAGGAGCTCGCGGTGGAAGAGGTGCTCGCGGTGGAAGAAGAGCTCGCGGTGGAAGAGGAGCTCGCGGTGCAAGAGAAGCTCGCCGTGCAAGAGGACCTCGGCGTGCAGGAAGAGGCAGGGGTGCGCTCTTACAAATTAGAGAAATTGAGCCTGATGAAAGAGTGCAGAATGCGGATGACCCGCAAGAAGAAAATGAACAGCAAGTGCAAGGACCACGAGAACGAGGCGCCAGAGGTGCACGAGGACCACGAAGAGTAAGAGGAGTACGAGGAGCTCGGGGCGCAGGAGGCGTGCAGGGTCTCCCAAGAGGTGGAAGAGGAAGAAGAGCCGCCGCCGAAGAGGTTTGTTTATTTAAATTAAATAATTGATGTTTAAAGGAGTTCTTTTAAAAAACTATCGTGATCATGTTTTTCAGTAATAATATAGTTTATTACTGATTTAATAATGATCTGATTCTGATAAAAATTTAACAGCTTTTCTGTATATTCTTAGTAATAATATTTGCGAATTTTTAATTTCATTAGTAGATTGGTTTGAGAGTTATTATTCTATACAGAAAATTATTTCGAAAAAAATAAGATTATGTACTTATTACGTAAGTTTCGAAACGTGCGCAAATATAGTAAAACAAGTTTCAAAGTATTCTATTCAAAGATGACTGTATCGACGGCTGAGAGGAAGAAGAACGTATCTTGGCGCGTGGATGAAGAACGACGTATCTCAGCGGGAGGATGAAGAACCACGTATCTCGGCGCGCAGATGGAGAACGACGTATCTCGGCGCTTTTACGGACAGTATACCGTACGAAATACCTCGTTCTTCATCCTCGCGTCGACATACGTCGTTCTTCATCCGGGCACCGAGATACGTTTCTTCCTCTCAGCCGTCGGTATATTCTATCAATAAAATGTCTTTTAGGGTATTGGCATCCTATTTTGAACAAATTTAAATAGGATTAAATTATTTTTTAACAAGTTGGTTTATTAGTTAAGATGAATTTGTTCGTTAATTTTGAGGCATTGTATTAATTAAGTAGATTTTAAAGATGCAAAGAACTATATTACAATAATACCATTTTTTTTAAACTAATTTGATCGTTTAATAAAAAGTTTAACTTTTGGAAATTTTACAACTTTTAGACGTCGCTTTATATGATTACTCATTTCACTCACGAGTCGTAAGAGAATTCCCTTAAATAATCCATTTAAAATTGAAACTGAATCAGTGGATAAATCAATAAATAAATCAATAAGAATCTTCTATATAATTATTAATAACATTATATTATTTCCTAGAATGTACCGGAAGTGAATGATGCTGTACAGGAGGAGCATCCTATCGTCCATAATGCTGTCCCTGATGCTTCTGATAACCAAATGGAAGATAGAGCCAATACACCGGAAGTAGATAAACATGAGGAGCAAATTATTGTCCCTGAGCTTCAAAATTACTACTTCGAAAATAGACAAATTATTGAGGAAATAGAGGGACAGGAGGTGCATGATGCTGACCCCGAAGGTCTTGATAATCAGATGGAAGGTAGAGCACATACACCGGAAGTAGAAGAGCGGGAAGAGCAAGTTATTGTCCCTGAACCTCGAAATCATCAGTTGGAGAATAGACTAATAATTGAGGAAATAGAGGAACTACTTATTGCTCCTGAACCTCAAGATCCCCAGGTAGAAAATAGAGCAGCAATACCGGAGCCAGAGCAATACGAGGAGCATCCCAATGAGCACGATATCGTCGCAAATAATGAAATCCCTGATGCGCCAATTCTCGTTGCTGATGCAGGAATATTAAGAGAAGACGCCGAACTTTTGTTCAACGAAAGAATTGACTCCATTCCTGCAGGCAATCAAGCACCAAATGATGTAATTTTTCAACAGGCTGCAGCAGCTAATTTAGCTAGTACGTCAACTAATGATTTTATATAATACAATATATTAAAAAATTGCCATAATACTAGTATTTATACATTAGATACCAGCGCGGCACGACGAAATAGGAAAAGAAGGCTTCAACGAGAACGAGAGAGACTGCGAAGGGAGAATGAGGATCCAACACCATCTCAGAGAAAACGGTTTAATAAAAAAAGGAGAATTCAACAAGAAGGTAATAATATTTTTGATACAGTGTGCGTAAAATGCAATTTTACACATTCCATAAATTGTAAAAATCGCTTTTACGCTCCCCGTATCGAAAAATATTGTTCGATACACGTGTGAAAGATGATTCTACACTCGTGTGATTGCCAAATCTTCCACTCGTGCTAGAATCAACACTTTCGGACTTGTATCGAAATACACTATAACAATATTTAGAAGGGATTAATAAAATTAATTTTTTTTTAATTCATTAGCTCACGATCGAGAGCAAGAGATTTCTCGCCTAAGGAACGAAATGGTTACACTCCGTGAACGAGTGAATGAGCCAGCAATAATATGCACTGTATGTCGTGAAAATCCCGTGACAAAAATCTGGCAAGCATGCGGGCATGCTTGTTGTTGTACGTCGTGTTACACCGCATATATTCGAGATGATAATGTTCGACTGTCACGCTATGACAGAAGGTCTGGAAAAAGCAGATGTGTGTTGTGCCGGCTCCTTGGACAATGCATGAATATTTATTATTAAATCGTAAGTAGTATGAAACTAAATTTCGTATAATTTTTCAATTTGATATAAATTGTGGAAATTGATCTTGAAAAGAAAATTAAATGGGCTAAAATATCTTCTTAACTATTCTTTTATTAAATTTGTTACTAGCAGAAAAATCAAGGATACCAGTTGATGACCAAAGACCGATGAAGAAACAGGTAATAACATTTCTTATTAAAGTATAAGTAAATGAGAGAATCAATTTTTGTTTATTATATAAGTACTTAGAAGTATATAATTAATAGAGAAATTTCAAATAACTTTTTTAATGTAGTAAGCTTTTATGTAACTATGTTTGATGTAAACAGGCTTCTAGTTCAACTAGAAAAGTGACAACAAAAATTAATAGATGGAAAAGAAATTGTTATATTTATTTATTTATTATTTTAATAAATACTTAATTTAAGTGAAATCGATTGTCTATTTATGAAATGTTATTACTGCGTATATTAAGTATACTGCTTGAGAAAATTTTCGAGTAAATGATTGCATTATAACCTAATTATATAAAATTCTGGCAGTACACTTATCCTGCGCAACATATCTTATTTATAGTTTGCAATATTTGTGGTTTATTATATTTTATTCATTATCTATTAGGGTATAATTACTCAAGTTGATAAAATTTTATTCTATACAAGCGTTTTCTATTATAGATTTTAGTGATAATGTAATTTTAAGTAAATAAATATTTTATAAACTAAATTAAAATACTTAACCTTAAGTATAGGCTAATATTAAGAGTATACGATGTTTATATGGAAAGAATTAATTTTTCACAAATTATAATAAGGCATATTGAAATTAGATATATTTCCCTGTAGGTGCTATGAAGAATCAATCTATAATTCGTAAATTCAAATGACAGTTTTAATTGATACTGGCCACATGATTTTTCTCGTTTTTTTTTGTTTTTTTGTTTGTTTGTTTTTTTAAATGAAGAACATGAATAAATCATATGAAATATAGGAGCAAAAAGAACATCATTAGTTAACAAGTTAGATAGAATATACTAAAAGCATTGAGCGCATACGGCGTTAATCCTGAACGTAGAGTCATGATACGCAAGAAAAATTATATATTTCAGACATGTTTCGTGCTAGATATAGACCAGAAAACCATTTAGATATTTATGTAGTTATTTAGATGCATCGTTTATATAAAGTGATTCATTATGTGCATTGCAAACATAGCTAAAAATATAATTACAACTACCAATTTTTTCAATAATGACCTTAATGATTATGGGAAGAGAAATCGTCAACACTGGTAGTTATTGAGACCTTGCTCTCTGAGTTTTCAGGATTGTAGCATTAATTTAATTGATGTATGCGATCTTGGGTGCGTATAATATAAATACGTAGAAGGAAAGCTTTAGCTACAGTGTTTATTTAAGTAAAAGTAAAAATCTTTCTTCAAAAAGTTACTGTTTAACTAAGTAATTTAATACTGTCAATGAAGGTGACCTTACTGAAAAGTTTGAAAAGTCCAGCGTTATTTTAATGTATGGTCTTTTGACTGCGTGTCTTCATACGTAGAAGGATACCCTTCAATGACAGTGTGTTGTTGCAATAAAAAATTATAGAATATCTTTATAAATTATTTTTAATATAGGTATTTTTAACGCTATGTTTGTAATGTATGTGTATGTATGTACAAACTTCGAAAAGTCTATGCACAAAAGGACATCTCGCTGAAGAAGACCTTGACGTGGCTCTTTTACTCCACCATAGGAGCGTGTAATTAAAGTTACCGCTTACATATTCGTATTAAAAAAGTTCAATACGCATTTATAATAAGATTTCTAGAAAAATGTAAAAAAAATATTTGGAAAGTATACAAATAATGCAGTAGTAGATACTGCAATAATGTAACGCCCGTATATTTGATATTAGCTAAGAAACGTATTTACAATTATACGCGTCCAAAAGTAACCACTTTTTTTTACCTTCAATATAAACGAAAAAAAAATTGTTTTTTGCACGCTTTTATTCAAAAGTTGAAAACGTATTGATGTTTTAGGTTTTAGTTATATTAGATAATATGGCCATCGAGTTACGAGCCTGTATGAGAGCCATTGAATTTTTTCGAAACTACAATATCGGGAGCTAGTGGCTAAGGAGCTCAATTAAATTTTTTCATTCTGCAGCATCGAACCCAATTTTACATTCATTTACCCCTGCGATGGCTACTTTATTACGTTAACAGTAAAAAACTAAAAACAATTTTATTCGTAGCTGCGTAATATTAGATATTATAAGCATCGAGTTTTTTTATGTTTTGCGTATTTGTAACAGGAATTTAAAAAAAACTGACGAATATTACGGAAGTCATTTTACAAGGATGTGAATTTCTTGCGAAAACTAAAATATCGGAAATTGAGGCTTAGGATTTTAATAGATTTTTTAAATACATCATCCACTTACTTGTTGAAATTTAGATATTTATGGCTGCGATGGCCACATTATTACAATCACTGCAAATAAATAAATAAAGAAAATAAATTAAGAAAAGTCATTTTACGAGGATGTAAATTGCTTGCGAAAACTACAATATCGGAAATAGCGGCTTAGGATTTCAATAGAATTTTTTTAATACTTTATTCACTAACCTACTGAATTTTAGATTTGTTTATGCCTGCGATGGCCACATTATTACGATCGCTGCAAATAAATAATTAAAGAAAATTTTATTCGAGCATTTTTCTGGAGTAGCAAATAACTGTGTTGAGGTTTGAGGTTATCTATAATAGGTTATGCGTATCTGCGTCATATTAAATCATCGAGTTTTTTGTTTTACGTATTTGTAACTGGTATTTTAAAAATAGCAGCTGAAGATTACAGAAAAGTCATTTTACGTGGATGTGAATTTCTAGCGAAAACTACGATATCGGAAATTGCGGCTTAGGATTGTAATAGAATTTTTTCAATATCTTATCCACTAACCTATTGAATTTTAGATTTTTTTATGCCGGCGATAGCCACATTATTACGATCACTGCAAAAAAATAAATAAAGAAAATTTATTCGAGCATTATTCTGGAGTAGCCAATAACTGTATTGAGGTATGAGGTTATATATTTTAGGCTACGCGTAGCTGCGTCATATGAGATATTATAACCATTGAGTTTTCTTTATTTTTTGGGTATTTGTAACAGCTATTTTAAAAGTAGAAACCCAATATTACGGAAAAGTCATTTTCTAGGATGTTAATTTCTTGCGAAAACTAGAATATCGGGAGCTAATTGTAGCTTAGGATTTCAATTGATTTTTTTCATACTATAGCAACTAACCTAATTTTAGATTCGTTTATGCCTGCGATGCTACATCATTACGATCAGTACGAAAGAAAGTAATATTTTTTTTTCCGCACTTTTTAGGTGTACCCAAAATCGTATTGACGTTTTAGGTTATCTATAATACGTTATGCGTAGCTCCGTCATATTAGATATTATAACCATCGAGTTTTTTTATGTTTTGCGTATTTGTAACAGGTGTTTTAAAAGTAGAAACTCAATATTACGAAAAAGTCATTTTACGTGGATGTGAATTTCTTGCGCAAAAATACGATATCGGAAATTGCGGCTTAGGATTTCAATCGAATTTTTTAAATACATCATCCACTTACTTATTGAAATTTAGATTTGTTTATGGCTGCGATGGCCACATTATTATGATCCCTGCAAAGAAATAAATAAAAAAAGTAAATTAAGAAAAGTCATTTTACGAGGATGTAAATTTCTAGCGAAAACTACAATATCGGAAATTGAGGCTGAGTATTTTAATTGATTTTTTTTATACTATATGCACTAACCTATCTAATTTTAGATTCTTTTATGCCATCGATGGCCACGTCATTACGATCAGTAAAAAAGAAAAAAACAATTTTTTTTTTCCCACACTTTTTAGGAGTAGCCAAAAATCGTATTGACGTTTTAGGTTATCTATATTAGGCTATGCGTAGCTATAACCGACGATTTTTTGTATGGTTCGTGTATTGGTAACAGGTGTTTTAAAAGTGGAAACCCAATATTACGGAAAAGTCATTTTACGAGGATGTGAATTTCTAGCGGAAACTACGATATCGGAAATAGCGGCTTAGGATTTCAATAGGATTTTTTTAATACTTTATTCACTAACCTACTGAATTATAGATTTGTTTATGCCTGCGATGGCCACATTATTACGACCACTGCAGATAAATAATTAAAGAAAATTTTATTCGAGCATTTTTCTGGATTAGCCAATAATTAAGGGGTGAGGTTATCTATATTAGGCAACGCGTAGCTGCGTCATATGAGATATTATAACCGTCCAGTTTTCTTAATTTTTTGCGTACTTGTAACAGGTATTTTAAAAGTAGAAACCCAATATTACAGAAAAGTCATTTTACGAGGATGTTAATTTCTTGTTAAAACCACAATATCGAGAGCTAATTGCAGCTTAGGATTTCAATTGATTTTTTGCATACAATGGCGACTAATCAAATTTCAGATTCATTTATGCTTGCGGTGGCTGCTTTCTTAAGTTAGGAATCAAAAAATTAAAAAATTTTATTTGCGCACTTTCATGGAGTAGCCAAAAATTGTATTGACGTTTCAGGTTATCATAACAGATATTATAACTTTCGAGTTTTTTTTATCTTTTACGTATTTCCAACAGGAATTTAAAAAATATAAATAGTAGTTGAGAGTTTCGGAAAAGGCATTATATGAGAGTTGAATTCCTGACGAAAACTACGATATCCAGATCTATAGCTTAGGATTTTAATTGTTTTTTTTTGCATGCTATAGCGAAAACCTAATTTTAAATTCATTCATGACTGCAATGGCTAATTTATTACGTTCAATGTCATAAATTTCATCATTTTCATTAATAAGTTTTATTCATGCGCTTAAAAAACAAGTTGGAAAACTTATTGATGTTATAGGTTGTGTTTCGCTGCGTAGTATTTAATATGATGGCAAAGTAATAGTTTTGTAAAAGGAATCTGAGAAGTAGCAGACTAGTGTTACGTAATAGCAAATATAACGAGAACAGTGAACCTTTTGCGAATAGATCTTAGATTAGCAACAGTGATATAAATTATGCATTCCTTACTAGATGATTTTATGTTAGTTAAGAACAGTTATAGGTAGAATCAAATTATAAATAACGTATGATTAACTTTTTTTTATTTTTACAGTTTGAGACAACGATAACAGCTGACAACACTGCATTTGCATGGAATTGTACAATTAAGAGGTGAAAGATATTACTGCAAGAGATGTAACTTCAAGAGATCCATCTCATAATTGAAAATCGGAATGCTATATGTTCTGACATTTGTTCTGGTTGCGATGCAATTATAATAAAAAATTAAAATTAAATTAAATATATTTAATAGTGGTGTTTATTAATATTAGATTGCAATTCCTAATCTAAACTAAAATCATTCACTCTATCACTCACGCCTTTGTCTTCAATTTGCTTCTTATTTTCCGTTATCCCTCTGAGTCGTCTTCTTATTGGTTGAATGACTATTTTCGTCTTTTTTCTTTTTTCTTATTAATTTTGTTTACAAAAATATATCACAGATATATTTGCAATTATGTAAATCATAGATTAAGAGAGTATAGACTTCCATCTTGTATGAAAGATCGCGACCCTCTCCTCGTCTTCTTCCTCGACTTTCACTCCCTCCTTCCATTTTGACCACTCATCATTGTTGCATTTATTGAGTTCAGTTATTGAGTTTATTTGAGTTAACTTAGTATTCACTAGAGTGCTAGTTGGCAAGGTACTAGCCGAATATGTATTGAACCATTATACGATCCCCCTTTTTGTAGGAATTATGAACATGGTATGATTTAACAAAAACTGTCTCAATAATGTAATCATTTTTTTCTCTTTTTCTTTTTATTTAGCACTCATTCTGTGATACATATCATTTTTATATATGTTACAATTATCATCTTTATCTTTGATATACTCTGTATCGGTGACCTATTCTCTGTCTATTTGTATAGTATATGAGTA
>UCWB01003540.1:0-12408 GCA_900474355.1 Torymus geranii | reverse complement strand
AACACTGCTTTCATACATTATATCAGATATAGAATAAGATAAACCAGTTGGCAGAGGTGTGCTTCAACTTTTTTTTCCGTCATTTTTACGGACAAGTTAGGGGCAATTTTTTGAGAATTTCGACATATACTTATAATAATTTTGGAAAAAGATAAGAACAAGTGTGGCTAAACCAGTCTCGAGAAACTACATTGAAAAACACTGTGAATCGAACAACACAATATTAAGCGTTTCTTAGTAGACAGCTTAAGGATTAGCTTTTGTGTCAAGAATCTCAGAGAGCACGAAGGCATTTCTTGTTATATAAGTAAAAACCTAAATGGATAGCATTTCTTGTTTGCTTCCAAATCTTATTAACTTTTTTTACTTTACACACTTAGCTTTTTATATCTCGGAATTTTTATGTCAAGAAAAGTCCTAAGATAATTTTTGTTGTAAGTTAAAACATAAATAGTTTTTAAAAATAACTTATAGCATGAATAAATTTTAAAAAATAAGTTAAAACATAAATAGTATTCAAAACAAATAAAAATGACTCTAATGAGGCAGAATTATTAATTGACAATGTTAGGTAAAAATTTAACAGACTTCTACGATTGTACGTAAAATCACGTTTCTAAGAATTGCTTGAATGATTAATTGATCCCCAACACTGTTGAAAATCATTCATTATCTTATACATTGGGATACATATAATGAATGAATCATTAATAACAATAAATTTTTATCAGTAATAAGAAGATATTTCTGTTGTTGATAGAATAATAAGCATCCAATGTGTGCAGAATATTGCATAAACTAAATAAAAGTTAAATCTCTTAATACTTATGTAATTATCTAGTTTTTTTAATATAATAAATGAGCGAATATGACTTTATAAAATAGCAATAATATTTTACTCTTACATAATATTTATTATCAATATTTATTATCAAAATTTAAACATTAAATGATTGATTCATCACTATATATCTCTTTATTTTACATAAATAACTAATTGTACTATACTACCTAATTTATGACCAAGAAAACTATATATTATGCGAACAAAAAGTAAAGCAAGTGTTTGCTCGCTTTCATATATATCAAAATCAAAAGATTAAACCAGCAAACATTTAAGCATTCTAACGAGAAACAAAACTCTTGCACGTTACAATCGTGTATTTAAACAAACAGAAAAAGCGCCTCGAGCGAAGTATACCACAAGAAATCTCGCATTGCAAACGTTTCATCGTCGTCATCATCAGCATGCGCGCATATCGCGCGGTAAAAACAAAGCTTAAAAAAAAGCGCAGCGACAGTACCTAGCAGCAAGCCGATAAAAGCTTCAGCAGTCGCGAAAAAACGAACTTTCTTTCTCTCGAAAAACCCAGAAGAGAGAGAGAAAAAGATAGGGAGAGAGAGACAGAGCAAAGGAATTTGCACGCATATTAGCCCAACCACGACACAGGCGCGCGTTCGACTTTTTATTTTTATGCTGGCGCGCCGGCTCTCTCTCTCTCTCTCTCTCTCTCTCTCTCGTACCGTTGAATATTTATACATAGAAACGCGCTGTACACAGCTCGATCGACCGTGCACGTTGCTACTTATTTACGTGTATATAGATCTCTCTATCTCTCTTACTCTCTCCCTCACTCGCTTTTGCGAGAGATGACTCCCATTGACTTTCGGGTTGCCGGAGCGCGCTCTCTTTTACATTTTTACGGGTTATATGCAGCTGCAGGCGGAGCGTGTAATGGTTATGTGAAGTGTAGATGCAGGAAAAAGCGCGGCGGATGGGTTAGAATAATAAAAATGCGCCGGGAACGAGCGTCATTTTACCGATGAGTCATCGTCGTGGCAAAAATTGCAAGGTCAAAGCACAGTTTATTGAATGATGCGATGGAATCGCGTAGTATATATGCAGTGCGGCTAATGAACTGGAGGCGGAATGTAGCTACGAAACAGAGTATCATCTACATCATTCTTCTTGACACTTTTATTTTCGTGTTATAGTTTATTTACGTGTAAACCAGAAAATACTAAATCTCGCAACATGGAAAACCTATATAAAATAATTATATTTATAGAGAAATTTGATCTTTTAAAAATGTTATGATTGATGTTGAAACGTGATAATGATTTAATTTATGCAAGCGTAATTACGATGATTGACGTGTCAAACCAATATACGGGTATCAATGTGTCATTAATGTTACAATGTTTGTGTTTTACGGAAACAATGCAAAATCTATATTATTTACTCGATTTCATTGTAATTTGTGGTGTTGTGAATCAACATGGGATATATAGGATTAATATTAATTAACGACCAATATTATAATATCAATATCAATACCTTTTAAATGTAAATCCGACTTTATCGTGTACCTTAACCGATTGAATAATTCATTAGCGGTTCCTAGAGAAGGGAATTGATTACAAAATTAGGGGATACATAAATTGGCAAGAATTTAAGGACTTTAAATATTCACCGTCGATATATAGGTCAAGAGATTAATAGAAAACTTTTTATCGAGAATAATGATATTAGGTAATGCATATATGCAAAGCACGAAAAAAAGTTTTATGAACCCTTAAATAAAGGATATTGACGTTTCAAGAATCAATAATTTTGCGTCAGAACGTTGTAGTATACTTCTATTTTTAAATTGTTTATTGCTTCTTTTTTTTCTAAAACAAACAAGTACATAAATAATGAAATTCAGTACAACGTATTTCTTTGAATTATTTTTCATGAAATATTCATTCTCCAATCTACGAAACTTTTCACGAAAAATCCTACCGAAGAACCAGCTACCGAAAGAATTTCCCTGAAGAAGTCGGCACACATTTCGCGTTTGCACGCGACTTTTGGCACGGACCTCAAAGAGAATTTTCTAGAGACTGTCCCCCCCGTCGACTTGATCGTGTTTCACGAAGAAAAAACTACTCCGCCTCTTCGATAATTCACGGAGTAAACCGAGTGAGACCTTGAGCTTATGATGAAATTTCGCAAAACTGGATATATTCATCCAGTAGATCGAGGGATTCTTTCATCGTGGGCCGCTAATTGTGTCAGTGGGCAATCGAGGCCGTATCCGCATAATCTTGCTCGGAGGAAATAATTCCCAGCGCGCGTCGATTGGCGAAATGAAATGCCGAAGGGGGGGGGGGGTAGAATGCAGGGTTGTGAGGGACGGAGATTGATGGGTTCGGGAGGAGGGAAAGATTGTTGGAGGTGTGCGAAGAATATTAATGATTCGGAGGTCAGTGATTGTAATTGAAAGTATCTTAGTGGAGTTGTGTAAAAGTCAATCAGGACGAAGATTTCTGCGTTTTAGGCGTTACGTAATATACTGGTTAGGCTTTTTTTAAGGACTGTGGAATATTTTTTTAAAGGTAAAGTATATTTCTTGCTCTTAGCAAATTTTAATGGTGAAAAAGAAGCATTAATCTGTTTACTACTATCAAGATGAGAGTAAACACCTAGACGATAATAACGCTCATAATATTTACGCTTCATTAAAACGATGCGCTTTACTTCGTTCTTTTTGAGTTGTATGAGTATATCTTTGAAGTGTAGATGTCATATTTCAAGAGACGACACTGAGTTCATATAGAAGCTTACAGCAATAATTAATTTAATAAAGATAAAAGTCGCTAACACGGAAGTAAAAATATAAAACGATCAAAAAGTATGTGCATTAACTTACAAGCCATATCATCAAGATTATAAATCTTGTGATAAGGATTCCAGGTAACAAAAGTGATGGATTTTTTTACTTTCTCATAGAAGTGTACCGGTTGATAAAAGTGTTTACCTTTTATTAATAAAACACTTAGATTTTTTATTATTTTATCGTGATAATCTCAAGGTAATACTAGATAAAACTATTATTAAACCATTTTAATGATGTCAAATTGAATTACTGATTAATTCATGTAACAAAATTCCACAATGTTACACCATTTTATACATTTTGTAATTATTATTTCGTTACAAAGATACCATTGTTTAAACTATTCGCTCATTCGCATTGAAATATCTTTCAAATTACAATGTGGATCTCCAGAGGTCGTAACACAATTATTTCATCCGCACAAACGACGTAACATAATACTCGAGCGTACTCGACATTACAGCTCAAGCTCGAATATTTTCAGCAGCGTGCGCACTCGAGAGAGACCTAAACAAACCCGGGAACGCGATAAGCGGAATCCAGGACGAAAGCTCTCTCGCTCTCGAAACAATGAAAATTTCAATTGCATGCTCGCCTGTCAAGGATATGCGCCCACGTACGTACGTTTCAGCGTGTTATATACGAAAAACAGGCGCTCCGTCAATTATACTCCTGCGCGGAATGCTTTGCGAATCGCGCGAGCCCCAATTCGGATGAAATACGCTGGAGCTGATCGAGTTTTTGTTTTGTTTTTTTGTTTTTTCGGCAAAAAGAGTTATTGGAAAACCGTTGGCGCAAGGCGCGCCGTATAGACGAATGGTCACCGAGCTTCTAGGGCGCCTAAGTTGTTCGATGTTTCGGGAGAGCGAGAGCTGTAGGTTATTGGGTTATGGCAGAGCCAAGCGTTCCGAGCGATTCAATTTTTAGGACGTTACCCGAAAATCGATGTATTTTAGAGAAAGCTGCTATTGGCAACGATAGTCAAGGACTTTTATATAGAACTGTACCTATTTCATGATAAATGCGTTTGTAAAATATAGAGATTACCCGATTGTTTATGTATTTTATATTTCCTACATTTTACCTAGAAAATAGTGCAATAAGGCACATACGCTCCTCCAATATTTATTTTACCCATAAAATACAACAATAAACAAACCCCTGTTACATTCAACGGTACTTCAGCGCGCTGCGACCGCACATACGTAATAAAACTTTTAACACTATATCCGGCGATAAACTACCATCGCTGTAGCACAATAAAATCCTTTTCATCCATCCCACACTACGATAAAAAAAAATCCCGAAGGTCCTGTACGTTTGTGTATGTGCCGATTCCTCACAGCAGGTATATAGACGCATGAAACCTCGGCGGCGCCGCGCACGTGCGGAGCGAGAGAAAGAAAACTGGATCTCTTCTCTCTCGCCTGTCTCTCGATCTAAAACCAGTGAGCGAGAATGAGAGGACGCCATGTTGGCCAGCCACTATAGAGCTCTCGCAGTTGGGAATTACAAAAATAACCGGGCGCTCGCCAAAAATTTTTCGCGGTAAAAGTAATGTGATCCCGACGCGCCCGGGCTAGAGTCCGTCGTTGTAATTTTAACATTGATGCGAGAATACTTTGCTGTGGGGCTTTACGACGACGCAAGCGCGATTGTAGTCGTAAATAAACGGGTACGGGTGGTTGGTGGTTGTTCGTTCGCGGTGGTCAGGTTTATTGGAAAGCTATTTGTGGAGATTTTTTTTTTAACCGCAGAGATGGCTTTTTTTATAATTTTAAATTTGTGAAGAGTCAAGTGCTAAATAAGTATTGGAAACTTTATTTTTAAGCGTTTAATTGAACAATATTCTAAAATATATAATTAGAAAATTAGTTTTTGACTAATGGATAATATTGTCAAAGTAAAGTAATAAAGTATGAAAAAATACGAGTCATTGTGTCTCTCATCGTTCATTGCACTAATACAGAAATTTATTTTATCAGTTCTTGAAAATCTTTGTTCAGAAATTATTCCTCGTAAATATTTCACGCACTATTTCCATTTACCCTATATTTAAATCTAAATTTTGATATCTACGTAAATTTCAACAAATCCCGACGAAGCAAACGGAACTCGCGTAATTTAAGTGCAGTCCCATTTCTTACAATCACTCTCCTTCCAGCAAAACACTCCGCCCTCGACACGAACACAAACATGCCCGCGCCAGGCAGACACATTTTTCACCGTCTCGAGTTCAATTTCACGGAATCGCTCTCATCGCGAAAGAAGCCGAGAGAGAGAAAGAAAGAACGGAAAGTATAAAAAGTGTCCAATGCTTAACACCGCTCTAATGAAAGTCCATCTCATTGCTATTCACTGCAGTGCCATTTCGAATCAAGGCGCGTGCGCTCGCGACACTGCACGACTGTGCGCGCCAAGTGGGATAGCTTTAGCCAAAAAGCAGCGGGCGTTTTATAGCAGCAGTGATGGGGAAAAGGAAAAAGTAGTTTCGGTACAGTTTCACGCGATGCCAAAAAGCTTTGCGTAAATGTTTTCCATAAGACGCGACGTTGAAAATCGGTCGCGTGCATATATATACATTTAAGCGCTGTAGTTAAACAATTTCATTCTGTCTGTGCGTTTGGCGCATTTCCGATACTAACTTATCAGTGGCGTATATGTAAAAAGCGACAAAGACTTGTGTGTTTTCGAGTAAATAATGGACTGCATTGTTAGAGAAAATAGAGAATTCGGAATGATTTGTCGTAACAGGAAGGAAATGTATATATATTTATTTTATACGAGTTTTTTGTAACCTGACAGTCTAATATATGCAAACGTAAAAAATGAATTAGGATAAAAAGCTATGTCGTTCGAAGATCGATAATAGCTTTCCTGATGGGGCACCTAAATTTTCACTAAGTTTATTGCGTAATATTGACAATAGTGAAATATAGGGGAGTCGTAAATAATCGTTTACGACGCTGAATACATTTTCCAGCAGAGCTCTAGTTTTTTATGAATCCTGTAAAATAAAATTATGCGGTGTCATATACTTTCCGGTTTTGCCGTTCCGCTAAATATTCCAGCCCCCAGCGAATAGCTGAATTTTTACCTGGGCGACGGGAATAGAATTTCATATATGATACAGCAAGTTTGCCGAGTGTCTGGAGCGATATATCCAGGCGCGACATAAGGGTATATATATACGTGAGATCGCGACGTGCGAGCAAATTCGCTAGCAATTAGGTTAGCGCAAACATTTGTATATGGGTCGGCGTATTATGTATTCCATGTGTGATTTGGGTAGAATTCTATGTATGCGCGGCTCAAATACCGTGAAAATAAACAAACGCTAAGTGATGACAATAGGAAGTCTCATATAACGGTTTAATTAAGAAAAACGAGACGAGGGATTGTCGGTGTCATATTTTGTAGGTTTAAAAGACGCACGAAAAAAAAAGTATTTCGATAAAATGCAGGACAAAGTTTACAGAAAGGAATACGTTGGGGTGTACCCATACATATGTAACTGGATGTGTGGCGCGTCTAGGAAGACACCGTATTGCCGGCGACAGTACATATTTACTTGCACGTATACATGTAGATATATACCTACCGACCGTACTCTAGAGAGTAAACTTTTATGTGTTTTCTTTTAATATACTGCTACAGTCAAAGGGTTCAATTTTTTTTGTTAGAAAGAATATTTAGATTGGAATAATTCTTTGAACTTTATTTTCGTAACGCAGTGTACGTTGTAATTAACAAAAATAACATCCAATCATATATTGATGTGAAAATAATGACAGTCATATAAACTGGTTATATACGCTTTTGCAATATTGCGGTGAGACCCAAATATCTCGCATAAGTGCCGAAATGGCAAAAAGCAAATCTAATTTGGCGTGGCCGGACGATACCATTTCTCAAATTTATTAACCAATAAATAACGTTTCAGTAGATTTTAGCTTGCGAAATTATTGGTAATGAATTTAGTTGCCTTGTACATTAGCTAATGATTTATAAGACAAATACCGGTTCATCTCCCCCACAACAAATTTGTTCAGCGACTCAATCAAATGATCAAATACGTAATAAAAATCAATCTCAGAAATAGCATTGTAATCGGGTGTATATATTTATAATAAAAACGATATTAACCGTTCTGTATACAAAATAACGTAAATTATTATTTAATAATAACAAAAATACGTTTTTAAACAATAAAAAAAGAATATCGCCAATATTCGCACTGGTACAAAAGTATATATAGAAGCAAAAAGTTATGTTTATTATAAAGCTCTATAGTTATGTGAAATATATTTAAAAATATATTGCTTTTCAGTGTAAAACGGCAAATATAACACACTGCAAGATAAATAACGAAAAATTGAACGGTAAAAATCTATAGTGACCATATTTCTCATTAGATCAGATAAAAAGTGGTAGCTCCCAGCTTTTACGAGTAATAAGTCAAGATAAGCTTTTTCTTTATACGTGACAAAAAATATAACTAATTTCTTTCTTTCACGACTTTTAAATCTTTCTCCCTCTTCACTCCACGAACAAAGACTAAAATAACACTCATCGACAAATTGAAAGCACAGACACACAGACACAGCGAAAATTTTAAAATTCTACAGGCGAAAGCACCTACGAAGAATTTTTTCGCTCCCCTCCGAAAAAAACCGTTTTATTTCCACGTTGCGTCACCTCGCTGCTGTGCCCGCCCGGCGAATGAAAACCTGCCCGGGCGACAACACGATTCTCTCTCTCTCTCTTTTTCGCCTCGTGCACTTTCGCTGCTTGCGCGCGTGCGTGCTGCTCGGGTCATCGGCTTCTCGCGCGTATATAACACGTTGCGCACATACGTGCGCGGCAAGTTAAGAAACGCTGCGAGGAGGGGCCAAAACTCTCGCGTTATCGTACCGGCTGATAATTAAGGGGCCGGGGGCTAATTAATCGTCGCGACACGCAGATAGAAATACATACCCTGTATAGGTGTGTGTTGGTAAAGCTGAGGAGGGAGAGGCGCGCGATAGCGGCTAGTTTTTCATTGTCGGAGGGGGAACTTGATAAGGGGAGCAAAAAATAGAGAGAGTAAGTTGATGGATGAAGACTAATTGGGATTTGTGTTTTTCGGTTGCGTGGCCGGGGTCTCGGATGTTTGCGCAGAGCCGCGCTGCTCTTTCTTTTTGGTTAGGGCGTGTTTTTGTAGATTATTATGATGGTGGTGGTGTCTATTGGCGCTTTGTCGCATTGCGGACGTATTGAGAGTTGGATGTTGCTGTGGAAATTCGTAAAAATTTCTATAGCACTGCGGTGGCGTGAGAGAGATGAACTGCAATCAGAGAGCGACTTTATCGAGTTTTTTTCTGCGTATACGTTTTGTCCAGGGAGGAGAGATATGATTTGTCGCGCGTTGCAAAAAATGTATACAAATTGCGTAACAAGTTCTGATTATTCTTCGTTACGTAAATCTATAGGGAAGAAGAGGTGTTCTGTAAGATGAGAATTTTATTATTGGCATTGGTGCAATTAGGTTGGGTTGTTGAAATGTATATAGTGAAAGTTTGTATGAGAATGATGATTACTCGTTAGGATTATAAAATATACGATATATTTTAGGTGAAGCTCGGCAATAGTCTTAATTAGAAACATGAACAAGGTCAATATAAAATAACGTACTTATACGGATAATTATAGAATTTTAAGTTCGAGCTGTCTAGACGATTGCATTAAAAGATGAAATAAATTTATAATAACGTATACCTATAAATGAGTATATCTAGAATGATATACTATTTCATGTATTCTGTTTTAAAAGCATATAAATAATTGATGTTTTTATTGAATTTTCGGTTTGTAGTACAAGTTATATTATTTAAGTGGGAATTATGTTGGTAATTTATAAATATTATCATGTATAGCGAAATCCAATGATCCTTAAAATAAATTGAAGCAAACTGCAGATAATAACGATGGAAGTTTTATAATAGGGTATAATATGAGATGGATTCAAACTATCGCATTTCAAAATAGAAAGATTCATTATGATCTCTGGATATTTGTAAAAGACATGAAAAGGGTCACTCTCAAACTAATTTTTTGATCCCTTTATTTGAAGAAAGAGTGATGATAAATGCGTCTGCAAAAGTTTTTTTGTTAAACTGTCCTCGCCCGAAAAAAACACGTACTTTTTCTACTTAATAATGAGTTCTCGAATTTGCATGAGCCTCCGTGCGCAGTAAAACTATTTTCCCTCGGAATGAAAGAGTAATTTTCGTTTTAAAAATTCACGTACCCGTCTGCCTTATATATGCGCACATCCACGTTGGAAAAACTTCTTTCACTGAATGAGATATGATTATTTACCATAATGATGGACGTCCTGAAAAAGTTTTGGTTTTTCACAAACATAACGATGTACTTTAAACTTTCTGTGTAAGAGCGGTTTTCCAAGTATAACAGATAATTATAGATTAGCTTTCTGCAAATGTTCGTAAAAGCATATCTATTTTTAAGCTGCTGAAACATAATTTTATACATTTAAATATCTCCGCCTTTTTTGACAGTATTATACTGCTAAATTCAAAACACCCCGCAGCACATAAAGGATATTAATCACGTTTTTTTGCTGATTCATAGAAAAACTTAAGGGTACCTCGCCCAAAACTTTCTCCCCTATACGACATTGATTCTAATCTCCAGATTGAACCTGCACTATATACCCCATCATAAAAAGGAATAATCCCAGCCCCAACATTTTTATCTCCACCGCGCCACCGTAAATTAGGTCGAGACACTCTCTCCCCCCACCAAAACTAGATTCGCCAACGCAATGCACGGAATCTCCATACTCGTCGTGTATACATATATCCCCGCGTGCGCACTCACCCTAATTCTCCACGGGGCTCACGCACACACTCATAAATCATCGAAGCCGCGCTCTTTATCATCATCGTCCACGTCTGCCAACAAAAAAAACCAGAACGCACGTCGCCATTCATTCATTCGTCCTCTATATAACCAACAGCTCTTAAGAGGCGCGCGCACTCTCGATTAACCAAATTAAATTACTTAATGTACGCGACGACTCAATTTCGAAAACATCACAGCACCGCCTCGGTAAATCCTACGCGTGTCAGTGTATAATACGTAGCTGTGATGCAGGAATAGAAGGAAATGGCGAAGAAGAAGAAAGAGAAACGATTGCGCGCGCGAGGGTTTCTCTCGCTATATTGGCTGACAAAGGTGGGGCGCCGCACAAAGGGAAAAAAGGTCGAGCGATTTTTAATGCTGCGCAGTTGCACGCGTGAGGGAGAGAAAGTAGGTACGTGCGTATGTGAACGTACACTTTTCCGGATGCTGCGTATATATATGTGCGCCAGCGGTCGTCTATATAATGCGAGAGTGAGAAGGGTGGGAGTAAGCTGCGCAGCACTTTGTGGGATTATTTATCGAGCGACGGATATGTCGATCGGTGGATTATTTGTCGAGGGCTGTCGATACTTTAGCGACGTTGTCTCCAGTGTAATAGGTCGACCGTGCAATGGTTTTGTCAACGGGTGTAAAGAGCGTCTCTCGTTGAAAAATAAATGTGTTGCGCTTTATATACTATGGTATATATAAGCGTGAAAATACCCCTGCGTCACTTTGTAATTTCCCGCAGTTTTCGCTGAGTTTAAATTATTAATCGGAGCTGGCATGAAATATTTACCGCCACGAATATAAGTTATATATACAATGCCAGGAATTAAATATTCATCGCGTACGATGCAGTTTCAGGAATGAAAAATATTGATTTATGCATAATTTACCGGATTTTACACTCTATAAGGGTTATTTTTATTAATAAGTTATATACAACGGGGAAAAATACAATATTGAAAGCAATATGATATACTGATTCGCTGTTTGTTTACTAAAAATAACACGTGAGATATATTCTTTTTAAACCGCACGCCATATAATACTATTCAATCGATCATACACGACGAGACATTTCAAACAGCAAAGACACGCCTTCCGTCAACAACCTTTCGTACTCTAAATTCCGCATTAATTATTGATAAACCAGCCGGCGGAGCTATACCCTACACTATTGACCCACGTAATCGTATAGTTTATAGGCACCAACGCCCCGAAACGAGCGCGTGCGCGTATTATACAAAGAAAAACGGAAAGCAAACGTATTTTTCCCCCTTCGATCGCAGACATATTGTCGTGCGCGCACGTGAGCTTTCCGTTCCGAAATATACTTTATCGAAATCATGTGTGGGCACAAGTGCCTCACGCCCGCGCCGCGCTTATCTCCCAATCGAATGTGTGTATACCTGGCTTTTCGTGTTTATAACGCACACACTTCTTCGCTTTTGTTTACCGAGTTCGCAACGCCATACACGTTTATACGCCGTATATAAATACGTAAAACGTCGATGCGCGGAGTCTTTTTCGTGCATGTGTATATACATACAATTATTATTCATTTCGCTGGGTAAATCGGTCGAGCGCGTAATGAGCGTGCCGCTACGCCTGTACAGAACTCTCGGATTTATACGGTCCTTAACCCAATATACAACTTGTTCTGAAAATGTATGCGTCTGTAAACATAATCCTGTAGAGCGCAAAATTCCAAGAAAAAAGTTCCTTTACCATTTTTTCATATGACTAGTACCTTTTTAGTAACTGATGTGTTTAAATTGTTTGTTTTTAATAGAAAATCTATACCTATGTTTATAAGATGATATCTATAGATATA
>UCWB01003539.1:0-12422 GCA_900474355.1 Torymus geranii | reverse complement strand
TGTTAAAGTTGCGAAAATTTCATTTCATGATTACTTTTCTCATTCTGTGTAATCTCTCCAAAATGTTTGTATTGTACTGTATTAAAACTTAATTATTTAAATATTTTGAAATATTTTTTTATTTTTTTTTTTTTGAGACAACGTGAATTTTTGAAAAATTCCAAAATAATGTATACCATAATTGTATTTTCTCCATGAAATAAACAAAAAGATTTTTTCATCATCTTTTACGACTTTTCCATTCAAAACATACAATATCGTTTGTATGGAAACTCTGAAAATTCTATTATTTAAAAACTTTCGTGTTCAATTTTGCGAACATTTTATACGAAGCCATATTGAATAACAGTAAATATGTGAAACGAAATTGACTCACTATTTTCGTATTTAAATTGACTTTAAAAGAAACTTAACTTATTGAAAATTGATAAAGCCTTATATAATTGCATTTCAACAATAATATCACATTTTTATTCTATAATAATACTTTTAAAAACAACATCTCACGCAAAACTAAAGTAATTACAAGAACTTACTTTCATCCTCAATTCTCTTCGCAGCTACGTGGAAACGTATCAATCTCACGATTCCCGCACCAGCAACACGCAATTTTCCTTAAAAACCGCCAATTTTCTTCTCGACGCTCTCTAAAAAACGTTCTACCCCCTTCTCTCTTACTCTTTCAACAAGCGCGAGCTGCGCGCCACCCTCGGGCCATATATCTTTCTCAGTCCTTGTCTCGTTTTCTCTAATTTTCAAGGCGGAGGCGGTGGCGGTAACAGCACCAGCGGCGGCGTTGGCGGCAGCAATTAACGTCGAGGAGTTTAAACGCGGCCGCCCTGGCGCGAAGTAACGACGAGCACGTATCGACGCCGCCCGCACCCTCCAGCCCCTCGGCGACCGCTGAAGTTTGCGTTCTTGCGCAAGCAACTAAGAGAGAGGCATGCAAAAGTCAGAGCTAGAGCAAAGGAGCTTTTGCCGCCTGCCAATTGTCGAGGCAAGGGAAGAGAAATGATTTTTGCGCGCGCGGGGGATGAAATGCGCGTACGCGCCCCGTCGTCGTCGTCGTTCAACTCGTTATTTTAGCGCTCTTTTTCGCTTTTAATGTACGCGCCCGCGCAAACTTCTCGCAAGGGGGCAAGGGCGAGCGAAATTAAATTTTTATTTGGAAAATGAGCGAAAAGGAGAGAGCAAGCGCGAAACGAGCGTGAGAGAGAGAAAGAACCTTGAGAGAAATGGCAAAGTTGGTTTCGCCGGTGTAGCACGCGGGCTATACGAAAGAGAGAGAGAGAGAGAGAGAGAGAGAGAGCTTGCTAATTTTTTTCTCCTCGCTCCACGCGTTATTTAGTGCGTGGCTCGTTTCCCGTGTATCACGCGTGGACTTGAAAGAGAGAAATGTGTGCGCGACCCGCTGCAAGCCCGCGTACTCCTGCCGGTTTAATTTTTTCAGATGGAAATTCACTGCTAAGGCTTGAAAAATGACGGTTCCTTTTACCGCGAAGATTTATCCTTCTGCGCACGCGCGTTAATCATCGAAACCGACGAGATTTCAGTATTAATTTAATTTCTCCCATCGAATTTGTGATTAAAAATCATAAATACCGGTAAAAAAATCTTGATTAAAATATACCCAAAAAGGTAGCTCGCATGGTACCAACGACACAGGAATTCTTCTTTTTTTTTATTCTTATAATATCCAATTTTCAATATCAAAAGAGACGAACTAAAATAAGTTGATTTACTCATTTTCTTTTGAGGTTGCGTCGCGTCTCTCAGCAAAGTTCCAAGACTGCGCTATTTGTAGACTCCTATGCAAAGCCGCGCGGGGAGAGGCTGTAATGCAATCATAGCTGCTCAGTTTCACGTCTAACGGCTTTAAAGGGGAAATTTCGCCCGCGCTAAAGCACTCGCAGGATATGGAGTACCCCGGTTTAAAAAAGAAGAGTGGGAGACTCGCGATACGGATGAGAGACGGTATTGATTCAAAGAAGAGGGAGAGAGGAACTCCATCGCTGTGGCCTTTAACGAGAGAATCTCCGGCTATACGTATATATATACCGGCAGTTAAGGCTACAGGCAAACACCTCGCGACTCTGTGTCGGCTGCAGTTGCGCGCAGCAATGGCAAAAGGAAAGAGAGGCATAATCGCCGCTGCCACGTCGCACCGACGCGACGAGTAAACGGAAATTGATCGGCGACTTAACGAGATCTTGAGCGCCTTTTCAGTCGCTGTATATATGTATAGGCTGGTTCGTCTTTGGGTCAGGCTGATAGCGCTTTTTCTAGGGGTTTTACCCCCTCGAGCTTGGCAGGCTGTATGACCGGCGAACGGTGCGATAGACACCTTCGAGACCAATATTATTCCCGTTAGAAACTTTTTATTGGCTCTCTTTCTCTCTCTCTCGCCTCTATGAGCTCTGTCTCGTTTTGCCCTTCCATTCTCTCTCCCTCTCGCTCGTGCTCGCTCTTTTAGTGCTTCTCGTTAATTTACTCCCACCAACTGCGCGCGCTTACTTTTCTCTCGTTTTGTCCTCTTTTTTCCCCTTTACGATATAGCCCTGTCCCGCGTACTTCTTTAATTTTTGTTTCTTTTTTTTTCGTAGCGTTTTTTTTCGTACTTTCGCTTAATCGCTTCTCGGCTCGTGTCTTATCTCTCACAATTTTTTCGTGTAACGACAAGAAGAAATAGAAAAAAATATTGGCTTTCTTCAATACGCAATGTAATTTAGGATTTATCATAGCTATAAGAGCGCGATAAAAATAGATTTTCAATAATACATGGTTTGTCTCGAAATATTTGAATGATTTGATTTTTATTAGGGTGATTAAATACTTATAATGATGAAAGTGGTTTTTTAGGAAGTTCAAACAATGCGAATAAATTCTCCAAAATGAGTTAAATAATGTTTATCAAAAAAGCTTGATAATATTGTGATTGAATTATGAGATTATACTTTATTTATTAGTAGGTACCTTGTTTTCACGTGAAAATAAAAAGAGCTTTTCAAATAACAGTATAATAAACCGTAATTAGACATCACGAAAAAGCATTAATTGTTTTAATTGTCTGTACGTGCATTCCGACTCCTTTTTCCGAGATAGCGTAATTATTTCCTCCCCTAGTTTCTTTTACTCCTTGTTTTTTCCGTAAGTAACCAAATATAAACCGAGCGGGGAAAGAGTTTTTCAAGCTACTTAATCGGCTTTAATCTACCGGGCAAGGCAAATGGCAGTGGTGGAGTAGTTTGCTTCCTCTCTCCCCCCTCTCCCTCTCTCTCTCGCTCCAGGGTGAAAGTCGAAGACGCGAAGTACAGTCGTTAAAGCTCTCCTCGAGATCATTATGTAAGGAAACTCCTTCGGCCACTAATGTCATGATTTCGACCATCTGGCAAGTAGTCGCACGAGTCAAGTTAAGGGTGAGAAGGAGGGGGGAGAGACAGAGGAATGAGGAGAGAGCACATTCAAGTGTGCACTCATAATGCTTGAGTAATAAAATAGTTAGTCCACTATACGAGGAGTGGTCTTTCCGTAACTGCCCCAAATGATGAAATGAGGATATTTTCGCAGCTCTACGATTGTTTGAGGTCAATTTAATTTACTTTTCGTGTTATATATATGTAAACTATATATAAATACCACAACTATTTAATTGCAAGAAGATCATTATATAGAATTAATTCAGGTTCTACTAAAACTTACATAGATGATAAATTATTTTATATTCTCGTGTAGATGACAGTTTAAAGCGGAGGATAAATTTATATTAAACTGACTTTTACTTAATCAGCTATAATCTGTATTCACATCTTGCAGGAAAGTTAAAACATTTTCTAACAGCCTTATAAAAGTTGGAAGCGCAATTTATCTTCCTCCCTCTTGTTGCATGTTTGACAATACATCCACTTTCGGAGAAAGTAGAGCGCGAGAAAAAGAGCGACTCATAAGAAAAGTGCGCATCCCTACCCCCCTAAATGGCTAGCTTGTAGCTTCAAAGTCTCAAGCTGACTCCACTTAATTAGCCCGAAGATGAAGTAGGCTTTCGATCGGCAGCATCGATACATATTCACGGCACAATGTATCTTGTCTGGAAAGACATGCGCTATCGCCATCACTCATTCCATTCAAGCTTCTTCTTTATTCCACGCCTTACATTTACGCGGCCGTTTTCGTTTCACGCTGTAATGTGGAAAAAAGAGAACAGTTACGTTGCAAAAATGAAACAAAGTTTTTTATGATACCAGCACTCCTAACATAAAGTTTCCGTTTTTATTATACGCTGTTTAATAATGTTTTATAGTTTCTATAGTATGATTAATAAATTCGCTTACTGTATAATAGAATAGAAACATTAAAAATTCAAATAAACAATATCTGTTTTCATTTTTTAAACAATTACTTATGAAGAAATTAATTTTGAAAAAATTGAAAAAAATTGGTAAAAAATATTTTTATAAGATTCGATCGAAAATTATTAAGTCCAGTAGAAAAGACTTGATCTGGTCAGGCACTGTACGAAACCATCATTGCATACTCATTTCTAAAATAATACTTGAGAAATTTCTTACTTGTTAGTATAATAATTTTGTACTGATGCATGGGTCATATTCCTAGAAAATTTAAATAATTTGTTAAAAGAAAAATATAGGCAATTGATATCAAAATCCATAGGAAAACTTCACATTTATTCAAATTTTATATGAGAAAAATTTTCTTTCGAAAAAGTACTATCTAATAAAAGAATGAATAATTATGAGAATAAACTTGGAACACTACATATACTGTAGTAAATATTACATTTTTGTCTGATATTTCAACCAAACAATGTATAAAAAATTTAGAAACGCATATACACATTTTACGAGTTCAATGTAGGATTCATTAATCTATTTTATTTATTGATGGATCTACGTTTTTTCATACAGAAAAAAGTTTAATACTTTTTTTAGCTAAAGGCATGTACCGTTACGTTATTAAGATTCATTGCATCATACACATACATGCAAGACACACACTCACATACATACACACACACCTCTGGCCCCGTCATATTCATATGTTATTATTTATTATTTGGTAATTTATATAGACCTTTTATATTAGACCTATATTTATTGTCCATATCTTGTGGCGAAACAATTGAGCCTCTCAAAATGACCTATTCAGGCTCTACTGAGTCGATGTTTGTTGTTTTGCAAAAGTATCAAAATAACAGAAAAGCGGTAGCGACATCAGTGTTAATTATAGGAACCGCATTTCTTATTTTTTTTTTTTTTGTTTCAATTTTATTTCGATAAAAATTCATCGCAAATATTTCAATTTTTACACAATATTGTCGATTTACCAGAGGCAACTGAGAATATTCCCCGCCAATTACTTATCACTGCATGTACATAAACGATAACATCGAGTACATTCCCGGAATGTAGCCCCACAATAATTATTGCAGATATTTGCTTAGAGGAGAATAAAAAATACGATTGCTAACATTTCTGTGCAGGCAATCCGGAACTACCAAGAGTTTATTTATTTTTTTAAACGCATTATTTGATTTTTTGGAAAAGACTATAAATGTAACTGAAACTAAACTGTTTATAACGAGTGAAAGGAACTTGAAATTTAGAAGAACGTTATCTAACTACTAGGTATATCCAATTCGAAACGACTGCCGCTGATATTATTATTTATCACACGAAATTCGCACACAATGTTTCAATCACTGCAATTGCAATTGCATGGCCGGCCTCGTGGAGACTACTCCAGTCGCGCACAAATGCAGATAGAAGCAAGCAGCAACGACGGCGGCAGTAGCAGCTCCTTTCATCCGCGTCTCCGGAGAGCGAGAGAATCTCGCATTAGCCACCTGCTACTTGTCTCGCGAAGAGACATTCCGGCTTGCGCGCGGAAAGCCAAGTGACCCTATCCCGCACTGCTTCCTCCTCCTTTCTCTCTCTCCTCACTTCCGAGGCCGCGCCTCGACCGTCTTCAAACGACTCGGCCGCGTCTTGAATCTCGAGTGATACAAAGCAGAAGGCTAGGCGGTTTATTGTTGAGGGTATCGTCGACTCCACCGCGCTCGCGCTCGTCTTGAGAATTGGGCCATACGCTAAGTGCCCTCTCGCCGGATGTTTTATCGCGAGACTGTATACCGCGTGCTCGCTCTCAAGTCTGTGCCTTCGGTAATGATGCCCATCGATTCGCCGCGTGTGCTTTGCGGTCGGAGGTCCTTTGTCGATCATCAGAGTTCAACTAAATTTGAGAAAATGTTGAAATTTATTAACTGTATATTGGTAAATCGAATATTTGATTTATTTGATGAAAATGTGAAGTTCGAGATTTTCTTTGAAACCACTTTGATTGCATTTCTTTTAAAAATATACCGTTACGTTTGCACATCTCGATTGCTAACGGCGTCTGGCAGAAGCCTTATTAATTTACCTCATTTTTCACTGGCCTCATTCATTTCGCATGTCTTTGGCGAGAGGTTCCGCGAATCGTTATACAGCACAACTCAAATAGAACACGTGTACCGCACATTTCCCGAAACATATATATAACGGCGCGCACTTTCCAGAAAACCATTCCTCGCCTCCGCCGGTAATATTTGATAAACTTTTTTGTTCAACTTCTTGCTGATAGGAAAAAAAATGCAAGAGGCAAACTCCATATACGAATTTTAACGAGTTTTGTGGTGAAAAAAAAATTCCATCAAATAACGCACATATACAACGCACTTCCTTTCCTCGACCAATTAAAAATTCCCTCTCGACAACTGTGAGCATATACACTATACGAGTACGCTGTCCGTGTGTTATAGATGGAAGTATATACGCACTTATTCCAGGAACACAGGCGCCGCGAGGCAAATATTGCAGGGAGGCGCGGCGGCGAACTTTTACACGGCTTCGCGCGAAAACGCCACAAAGCGAGCAGAGATCGCGCGCGACAATATGCATGCGAGCCGCAAATTTGCGGCGGATTACCCCTGCGCGCCGGCCGAATCAGAGTTTGTTGCTTTAAATTAAAATAATCTGTTTTGCCTCGGTGGCCTCCTATACTCTAGCTGGCGCGCGACGTATATATCGCCTGCAGTTGCTGCGCGCGTGCCGCCAGCGCCGTCACAGCGCGGCAAAGTCGCTAATCGCATTAGCTCACTTTGCGTCCTTCGCCGCTGGGGGCGGGGAGAAGAGCAACTGCATATGCGTCGTCGTGTTTTCGTTATCGTTGCGCGTTTGCGAAAGCACGCCGCTCAAGTTTTCAGCTTTTGCTTGTAGTGGTTAGAGAGAACAAAAGTCTATGTGGAGCGGAAATTGGAATGGAAGGATAAATATTACTTCTTTTCTCTCGTATAGGTCACGTACAGTGTTGCCGTATTTGTGCTTTCGTCTCAACGCTGACTAGTAAATGATGGGTATGTAGTATACTTGATAGCGTAGTGGAATTATAGATATTTACTGCGAGGCCTGCGTGTCGTTCACATAGAGATTAGGATTTGAATTCAGATAGGCGAAGAGCTATGTAGTTAGATTTTATTAATGCGTCACCGAAGTCGACATTTTTCACGACAAAATATTATTACCAAAGACTTCTTGTAATTGATTGCAATTCCGGTGGTGTTTTGGAAAATGTAAAGACATGTTATGAAGGATGATTATTAAGGCGGTCTTACACCTATAGGCCTTTCTGGCCAAAATTACCTAAAAAAATGATAAAAAATATTATTATTATAAAATAATGAAAATATATTCTAAATATAACTTATATTGAATAAAATATGCCAAGCCAGAGGTCCTTAAACTCCCACCCCGAATCCTGAATGTATGGAAATTAATATAGGTGTATATTATTTCAATTTATACAACAATTTAGTTCCCGGAAGTGTAGAACAACATGTAGCTCGTGAAATATAATACAATTTCACCCCGTTACTTCTAAAAACATGAAAAATAATAAAAATGTATTCATATAGTTTGAAGAAATTTTGAAAATTTTATTATTTCTTCAAATATAAAGGTTACAAATAATAAGTCTTAAAAGATATTAACAATAGCAATAATATCATCATAATATTGACTTGAATTGATTCAAAATTACTGTTTATATCGTATTATTAACAATTCTACCCGATCTAATCTTAACAAAAGTCAAAAGAATTCTATAACGAGCATATAGGCCCACTGTTCGATTAAAAGTTTTACACAAATTCGAAATGTATAATTTTGGCACACTTGTAACTATGAACTAAAGATATTCCCTTTTACTCCATTGTTTTCCAATAAAGAGTAATTTAGAACATACCAAGAGCTATTGACATCACGAAGATTCTAACTATAATATTACGGCATCATGAACTCATCACAGTATTGACGTAGCTCACGATCAAGACACTATTCTGGTGGAAAATATAGACCCGATAAACTTAAAGAGACGCTCCGCAAATGTCCACCAACTCTCACGATGGATTACCATTCATCCATCTTTAACTATGTCAGTCCTCCATCTTCTTTTATTTTATGCATTATATTTTCATAACTTTCGCTGCCGCTTTTCGATCACTAATATTTTCTTTGATCTACAGCCACTCCTTTCTTCAACGCAGGCTCCCTCAACTCCCTCTCCCTCTCTCCTCCTCTCTCTCTCTTCTGCGGATTACGTACGGTATGCGATTTAATCACCCGCAGCACGAACGACTTTAATAAATGTCATAAACCTCGACGAAATTGCGGCCTGCCACGGAGCGATTTTTTGCCGCGAGAAAATGCGCGGCTCCGGCGTCGCTGCTCGCCTCCTGCACTCGGCCATTATATAGAAAAGCCTAATAAGTCGATCGTAAACAACGCGCGCGGTGGAGTAATTTGAAAACTCATTGTGATGGCCATCTTCGAGTTTGATCTGGAAAAATAAACATGCGCTGTGTATGCCGCTGTATTTATATACGATTTCTCATGTTCTTTGAAATCATTATGAGGAGAGGAGGTAGCAATCGATAGAATTTCGCCGACCCAGTTTCAAAAGTGAATTTACGATATTTTTTCATAAGAATTATCTTTACAAATGTAACCGAGAATCACATTAAAACTTATAAGAAACTATCTTATTTTCTTTCAAGAATATGTAAGATTTTTAAATACAATCTAAATTATTTAACGAGCTACGTCAAAAACTAACTTTCAGTCGCATACGGAATTCGCAGTCGACTTTCATAACGAAACATAAAAAAAATATATAAAATTTTGCTTCTCAGAAAACTGGAGCTTTATAATTAAATTTTTTTTACGAAACTGTCACAGCCAGATACCGTGCTTTTGAAGTAAATAATCTGTCCTTTACTTTGCCGTCTTTTTAATCAGAAAATATCTCTTTTCATAAAATAACTATTTCCAGGATTAAACCCGTTATTTCAAAAAACTTTATCTAAAATTACGTTAGCCTGGTTGAAAAATCGGGCGGACAGAATTCCAACCTTTGAGAAAAAAATTTGTTTTATGAAATCCGACAAATTAACAACGAAAGAGCACGAATAGCTCATTCAGCCTTTCGGAACCCATCGTTAACATTCATACGGAGCACGAAAGAAACAGAGGCGAAAAGTTTCAGCCGAGTGCTCGGATTTCCCGCACCGACGCTTTACATCTCTGCGACTGGCCCAGACGTTTTCTTTGTATTTATCCAGCGACGCACAATGGATTCTTTCTCGTCATTTTCCTTTTTCTCTCTTTCCCGCGCATTTTCTCTCTCTCTCTCTCTCTCTCTATCCCAAATGTACCCTTGGCGCGCACACCTCTTTCTCCGCGAGTGCGAAAGCAAGAGACTGACAGACTGGATTATGGAAATTTCCCGAGCTCGCGCGCACGCTTGTCGGGACGGTCCAAAAGCGCTCTCTATCTCCCTCTCACTCTCTCTTTGAATATGTAACGCCCGGCCTTTAACGACGCGACGGCGTGAATTGAATATCCGTTACGTCTTAGCGCCCGTCCGCCGCTGGCCAACCCGCGCCTAATTAGAAGCACAAAGTTCGGGCTTCCTTTTTCCCGTCTCTCGGCCTTTTTTGCCCAACATGTATGTAACTTCATTTTCGGAGAATTTCGTCACTTTGAACATGTGAAATGGTTGAAAGTTACTTAATATAGCGTTAAGTATGTGTCATATTAATAATGAAGTAGGGTGCCTCTTTTACTCTATAATAATCATGAAACGACGTTGATATAACTTTTTGATAATTATTTTTTTTATTGGAATATCGCCTTTTTTATTGTAATATAATTTGTAACATTGATCGAAACAAACTTAATACAAAATAGAGAGCTGCATGAGAGCAAGACAATACAATATTTCGGTTATTATGGTCTCTTATAAATTCTTGAAAATTTCTCTTGTCTTGGTCTTTTCAGTCAATATGAAAAATATTATTGTCTTGTCTTGAAATTCTTGATCATTATGAAGTTACACAGATGTGTGACAGTAAGCGAGTAAATCATTTAAAAAGGTCTGAAATCCAAAAAGCCGGGGGACGCGAGTTACGCGCAAAAATGGAGTTACGAAGACATGCGACAAAAAGCGAGTCAATTGTTTAAAAAATTCTTAAACCCAAATAGGTAGCCGGGAGATGCGAGTATTCTCTACGTAGAAGAGAAAGGCATGGAGACGTGAAATAGTAAGTTTTTTTAAATATCACTGTCGCAGCTTCCTTTTTTTGCGAGGACCTAGGACCCACGGGTATTTAGGTTTCAGACCTTTTTAAATGCTACGGATAACAGAAAACGAATTAATATACAAGTATATGACAGTTTTTAGTAAAATTAATACACATTTAAGTTACGTATACAAATGAAATTTAGAAATAATCTAAATGAAGATTAAGAGTATATAAGTTAAATTTAAAAACAACGTAACTAAAAATAATTTCATACGGAAATACAGTAAGTTAAATAATATACATCATAATAAATACTTAATATAAATATATAATTGAAATTCAATGATCAATGATAGTACAATTCACTACATTAACAGAAAACAAATTAATGTACAAGTATATTGCAGATATCTTGAAATTTAAATATAATCTCTTTGAAAGTTAGGTATATAACTGAAATTTAATAACAATCAAGTTTCATACATAAAAATGTTCTTAAATTTAAGAAACTTTATAAGTTACAAATTTACCGAATTGTAAGAATAGTATATATAACTGAATGTAATTTAATATACAAATATACAACATACAAGGTTTAATACAAAAACAATAAAATTTTTGGCACAAGTATAAATAAATGCTAAATTCGAAATTTGATTTTTCCCCCCATACCTATATTATGTGTGCGCCGTAGTAGACGTCCTCGCAGAAGAGCTAGTCGACACGGGGCTGCGGTAGGAAGACGACCCGGCGCTCCGTCAATGAGCATTACGGTAGATCGCTGCGGAGGTCGGGATTATTATGTTATTGTTTTGTAGTTGAATCATTTGTGTTGTAGTTTTAAGGAATTTAATTTACTCGGATAATAAATGTAATCCAAATGAATGCATAAAATAAGGCGATGACTGTAACGACCGTATAAATTCGAAAAATATAATCTAACTGCTGTTAATCATAATAGTATGGTAAATAAAAAGTTATTATAATAATTATTTGTAAATATCACTTATCAATCGGAAATTGACGATTATCAAAAATATAAGATACATTAAAATGATATTGTCTATAAGAAAAATTGTAATTTACCTAGTAATCCTCCTTTAATAATTATCAAAACCTTTATTTGTCATCACACAATAAATGTTAACAAATAATGTATCCGACGTAATTTTCTTCGTATATTTGACAGGGCTCTCCAGGTAGCAAAAAAATAATAATAATAATAATTCGCATTCGTATCGCATCCCCAATGTCTCATCCCCGTGAAACTTTTAACGAGAAAATGGAAAAAAGCCATTGGCCTTGGCTCGAAGAAATGTGGGGAAAAAACAAGAATGAAGGGGAGGTGAAAAAAAGGATGTTGGCGACGATGATGAGAGAGAGAGAGAGAGAGCGAGAGAGAGAGAGAGAGAGAGAGGGAGAGAGAAGGGGAGCGAAACGCGGTAAGGGTGGAGAGGAAGTTCTTCGGCCGTTGTGCGCGCGCGACGGTAGCGGCAGCAGCGGCGAAACCCCGGCGGTGCGATAAGAAATTCGCGTTGAATCCCGATGGCTAAGTGGTTATCTTATCTAAACGGCGCCGCAGCTACTTGGCTGAGTATCCAGCGAACGATGTACAGTGAGAGAGAAGGGGCGGAGAGAGAGAGGGAGTAGGGGACAGAGTGCGTCGTCCCCTAAACGGAAATTAACACCTTCGGGTATGTGACCAGGCCACTGCTCCCTCAGCGCTGGGGTACAGCAGTGTATGCAAAAACAGACGAATATTATAACCAGATTTCTGCCTCTTCTGAAG
>UCWB01003538.1:0-12438 GCA_900474355.1 Torymus geranii | reverse complement strand
CCCCCCGGCGCAATTAGCCCCACGGCTCCGGCGCACGCGCGAGACATCAAAGCGTTACACACGATGTCTCTACCGCTACTGAATATACATACGCGCGATCGACGCGCAGGGGGTGTGTGCAGCGCGCGTGTACACCAAGTGTCTTCTGTGTTTTTCTTTTTTGCAAGCGCCCGCTCGCTTGTTCCTCGTTTGGTACGGGTTGGAGGTAATAAAGGGTACGCGAGGGTGTGGAGAGAGTGGATGAGCGATATGCTTTCTCGAGAGACGGGATACGTATAGAGTTTAGATTGGAATAATTGCATTCCGTAGGTTTTGGGAGACGAGGATGATGATTTGTGCTGTGGTGGTGTGTGATTGCGCGAAATTTTTCAAGTTTCGATTATTTACGATAATCGTTTGCTTGAAGATTAATATTTTAAATACGTAGCATAAAATACATTTACTAAAAATATGCAAGCATGAACTTACCAGCATGCCAATCGGCTTAAAATCCTTTGACAAATGAAACTGTTTCACTTAAACCCTGACATCGTTATCATTCTAAAATACAAAACAATCACTTTCCATTCCAGATATCATCCACATACATACATACATACAACCGACCACCGGCCCACTCCTCACTGCAGTGAGAAAAACCCGTTTGCCATACGCACGCGTGCGCTTTCATGCGTGCTAAGCGACTCGGGCGTATACGATTATCCCGATAGCGCAAATTAAATAGATTATGAACGAGATGCTCGGCCTGGATAACGTTCGTTATACGCGCACGCGCACGCTTATGTCTCCTGGGCGAAACGAAGTCTCTTAGCTCCCTTTTTTTTTGGTGTACCGTGCGTGTACTCGAGGCGCTAAAGATACAAGATAGAGTCCCCGTTTTTTTGCCTGATGCTTATTGAGAGCTGGATGATTTTTGTAGATGTCCGTGCGTCATTGTATAGTTTTTACAGTTGCTATAAGAGAACGTGGTATCTACATGTGGTAAAAATTCGTGTAAATTAGAACTATAATGGTAAGTTATATATACATGATTATACTAAATAAAAACCTTTGCACTTGAATTCGTATACATCCAAAAGTTACCGGGACTTGTTATCGTTATTATAAATTTTCCTATTTCCATAACTAGTATTGCCAATAAGCGAAAATCGGGGGGTAAAAGAATTCTTTAAGTCGTAGCGAATGTCCGCTTGAGGATGATTTTCTAAGTATTCACAAAGTATTCGTATAAAATATTTTCAAAAATATATTTAATAAAACAAAATAATATCAATGGAAAGTAATCACAAAGTAATCATAAAGTAATCACTAACTATTCTAAAAGATTATTAGTATTAGTACATCATAAGATATGAAGACGATTCGAATTATAACACGTAAGTGTTGTACTATTTTAATGATTAAAAAGTTTTTTGGATTATTAATTTGGCACAAAATATTACAGTAAAGAATTCTTTGTTCATTATACTTAAAGAATCAGCACCGATGGGACATTCGAGATTGGATAAACTGGTCCATAAGAATTTTTTATGATTACTTCCATGAAAAAAAAGCGTTCATAAAGTAGTCTTAAAGAGTTCATTAAAAATTCTTTTTACTTACCAGGTTTACATTTATAACAAAAATTTTTATAGAAAACTATCAAGTATGTTTAAAACACATATAGAATAACCCTCATCCTGTACAATCACCCAAAAACCTCACCGAACGATTCATAACAACCTCAACATCCCGCACATCTCCTCCGTACCTTTAAATATACACCAACCACCGGCATATATCCTTATCACAGCAGCCCCATTTTCATGAGTAACGAGAAAACTCGCGCGCGCGCTCGGATATACAATCTATTTCCGTCGGCGCGGGGGCTTATCGTCCGGCCGCTAATTGCGGACACGGGCGCTGGTGTAGCATCGAGGCGCTAAATAAAGTATCCCTATCGCCCCCTCCACCCTTTTTACTTGTGTCTTGTATATATACGCGCGCTGCGAGCTTATCGCAGGGGCAGACCCCGCGTGTCTGTTTCGTAGAAACGAGATCAAACATACCTTCGTTATGCTGCTTTTCGTTTAATTGCGCTCGCTCGTGCGATGAGTAACAATAAGTATAAAATCCTCGCAGTTCGGTTGCGAGAGAGCTGCAGACGTCTGCGCGCTGTCGTGCGAGAGAACACATTCCGCGAGTCATCCTCTATCGGGCCGCATTACTTATCGAGCCATATATATGTATACCGCGTGTAGCGATACGATCGTGCCCACTCGATCATCCTATCACCGCGTCTCTTTCTCTCTCTCTCTCTCTCGTTCTTTGTGCATATTACATTCGCTTTCTTTATTCGACTGGCTAATTGCTCCGGTTCCCGGCAAACTCGAGCAGGCCGTTTAAGAAACCGATCGATAACACTCGGATCGGAGCCGGTGAAAGCCGAATCTAATTCAACTGTGCCAACAGATTCACATTCATATATATGCTGTATAATGCACATATAACGATCGATCGATTCAGCCGCACCTTCGCAATTACATTTGCACGCCACTCATGTGTGTGTCTCAATCGGGGATTGTTGTTTTCCGAGAAGCGAGAGAGTAGAGCGCGCGCGCGGAGCATGAAAAATCTCCGCGTAATCGAATTACGGCCCATCAGTCACGAGCGCTCGCGAGCGGCTGTTCGTCTTATTCCCCTTCGGGCTCCGTCGCGCGTGGATATGTATATACGTACGTATACCAGCTATATGTATATATAGCTCTTATGTCGAGAGAAACAAGTCGACGGAGAGAGAGCGCGAGATGGGTTATGCTGTAGTACAGCGCTGCGGTGGAGTCTGTTTATGGGCTTTGATTATGTAGTAGTTTATTTTTTTTGAGGTCAGAATGCGAGGTGTAAGGGAGATGAGGCTATAAAATGTCTATTTTTAGGTTTTGGTATTATTTAACGATTTTGTTGTTCCCTTCTATAAATAAAAAGCTCATCATTATTATTAGTGATGGGATTTAGAAAATGACAGAAAAACAATCTTTTTTCATAAAAGAATACAGCCGTATTAAGTTTCTCCTACTTGAACTATATCCCACGGCAATCCTGAATTCACACGAACTCGCATAAAAAAAGCTCGACTACTTCACTCTCCACAGTACACTACATCAATATATACCTATCCCCCTCTCTATACATCTCGAACTCGAACATTTCCTCTATACATCCCCATATCCTCTTACTACTCTCCGCACTCTCTGTCCACTCGACATTCCGGTCCGCGCGCGTGTAGATATCGCAACTGTCCCCTGTATAATACATGCGCGGATCTACTGCTCTCTCGCATAGACGGTATGTGTAATGTCTGTGTGTGTGTATATGTAAGTCGGAGGTCACGAGAGAGATCGTGGGAGTAGGCGACGGGCCGTAATGCTCGTGATACACAAGTACTCGAGAACGCGAGCGCGTGCGCGTGTACCGGGAAGTTTACATTTTCCCTCTGTCGATGCGAGAGTAGACGGCGATGATTGCCGTATAGTCTGGATGTTCGATATCGATATTAAGAGGTTCGTGACAGTTCTGCGTATATTATAGGCATAAACAGTCCTGGGAAGTGGCTTTGCTTATATCTGATAGCAGACTGATCGTCGTGGCAGTTAATTTATCAATATATTTCGTAGTAATCGCAACTACTACCATCATCTGTAAAAAAGTATATTTATACAGTAATTTTCTGTGGTTATAAACAACACAATGCACCCCCCTCATGTATACACTTCACTGATCGAGTGATCGACACCGGACGCATTCGGCGCCAATTATCCACACGCGTTTATCCGGGCAAAAGAGTATGGCCCGATCAAAGTGTGGCAATCGATTAGCGCTGGCCCCGTGTGCTCGTATATACACGTCACGGCCCCCTTTCTCGCTCGAAATTATCTTATCTCACTGCTGCCGCGGGGACTGCGTATAGATTTTTTTCTTTTTTAGTCTACTTTCGGTTCTCGGAAAGCGCACGCCATATTATCCTCGATTTTTTTCGGAGCCTGCGTTGAGAGCCGTGTACATATATATAATTTGAGAGTTTGAGAGAACGTATGCGCGCATTTTCCGTATTACTTTAATAACTCCGTCATCAGATCTCCATGTGCCGTGCTCTCCTTTCTACATATACACACATCACGCAAAGACATACGAAGTTATCATAAATGACGCGATATTAATACCAACCGGTAATTTTCTCGCCCCCTGATGCAAAAATCCCAGCCATTTCCCATTTCCCTCTAAAAAAAAAAAAACGCCGCTAATACCCGTGATCAGCCAGCGCTCTCGCCGCTTGGTATCGATCCGGCTGAAAACGAAATTTTAATCAACGCACAGCGCCGCCCGTGTATATTACATCCATAGCGGATCGCCGCTGGCGTAACGGTGAATTTCGTTCATTCATCAGGAATGCATTTATTAAAACATTCCGCGCGTAGCCCGGACTCCCTGCGGCTCTCTCCAGCCCGCCCGCGTCTGTGTCTGTGTATATTTATACATGTCCGATCCGGTCCCCGATCGACGCGGCGTGCTGGTTTATCCCTCAAATCGCTCGGATTCTTAGACCGGAGGAACGCGAAGCTTTTTGAGCAGTGGCAGGCTGTAGCTTTGTGCGGAGAGAGGCTTTCTTACGCGGTATATAGGAGAGAAGTTCGGTATTTCAGGTATTTCCGAGAGATAGAGGGAGAGCTTGCGCAGGGATTCTGCGGTTTTGATAGACCGCGGGGGGTGGGCCGGGGCTGCTTTGCATAATTTTGCGAATCAATCGCGTTTACGGCTGTGGAATGAGTTAGAATAATTTTATTTCGGCTGGGTGGTTAGTAAATAGGTACATATTGGTAAATATAATCGGATAAATTAATAATATAGTTGTTGAATTGAAGAAATAATTTTTTTGTATTTATTATGTTTTTTGATGCTATTACAATTTAAAGAAAGAGAAAAGGCGCGACGCGAAAGAGATAAATCTAGTTTATGTAGCATTAAAGAATCGTAAAAAATTCTATAAAAACGAGTATCCGAGTAATGATGGCTTACATTAGGAGACTGGCGGGATTCGTTTATTATCCTGTTGATTATCATATCTATCTGATATGTAATTTATCATTACTTAAATCTATAAACGATCATATCATCTTGCCTCATCATTACAGACTTTTCACAACAATTTATTCAACTCCACTGTTCAAGAACCACCAAAAACCTCGAAAAAATTCATCTCTACCCTTTACTTTCCACATTCTAGCAGCCTCAAGCTGCAGCCGAGCCAGCTAATCGCCCGATTATCCAGCACATTAGCTCACTTTCTCCGCTCAGCCGCTCGTATTCCTCCCAAACCGTGACTATATATACATACACACACGTCCCACGTGGCATTCCGAAAGGGCAGAGAGCTCGCATACCAGAACCGTGTCGTTGAGATCGCGCGCGACACGGCGAAAAAATTCGCCCTCGTATTCTCTCGTAACAGTAGACTCTCCTCTTCAGGAGTCGACACGGTTCCGTCGTTAGGTTGCGTTATCTCTCGACTTATTTTTTGCGCATCGTCGGAGAGAGAAAGATCGCGCGGTCGAGTGTGCGTGTATATATATAACGATAATATCGCGCGCGAGCGAGAGGACAAATTTCGGGTTGCCGAGATGGAGACAGGGTGATGGGTTGTGAGGACACGACGAGCGTGGAATTGTGAGTGGGTTTAGGGATGTAGGGCTGAAGGTGCTAGATAAAGTTGGTAAGTTTTTTTAAACGGTGCCTTTTTTTTTATGGAGCGATAAAAATATGGTATGTTTGTTATGTTAATGATAAATAATCTATATACGCTAAAAGCAGAATGTTACGATGATATTTAGTGTAATTTCATATCGAGTAAATTAAGCTGATATTTTTTAAATATATCGTCGTTGTAATTAAGTAGCAATCTCGTTATATGGTAAATAAATGACGAAACAATATTTTTAAGAACTCGGAAAGAATCGTCAGCGCGTTCCGAATGTTCCCGTATAATTATGCGATTGAAGTAAATTGCGAAGCAAAGGCGATGGCTTCACTTTTTTAAAAGAGGAAGAAATATAAATTTCATTCATTAAACGATCAAGATCATTACGAAACCATTTCGCAATCTTGGAGAGGAAAAAAAAATTCAAAATCCTTCCAACTTGTATTCAATTTTTATGCATATAAAAATAAAAATCCAATATTCCCCAGTCCATGGAAAATCACCTCACACACATATACACGCTTGCGCGCTGCATATCCTCGAGCCGTCGACACTCGAAAACCCATTTAAAATTCTAAATTCGGATTTAAAGTCCATTTTCAAAATATGCACACTTATGCGTGTATACCTCTCGCGTACGTGTTCTCTCTTTCGCTCGCTCGCTATATGCTCGACCACCCACGACCACGGGGGCATGAAAAACCAGTTTTTCGAGATAAATAACCCAAAAATTAGCGGCTGACGCATCTCCCCTCTCTCTCGCTCTTCTCTGCCACACGCATACACACACAACACCTCAGCGTGCAAAAAATTCCCAGTGTATAAACATCCCGATTACCCGGCATCTCGCCTAAAAACTAAGTCGATCGCCACCACACGCACACACGTATTATAAGGAAAAAAAAAAGCCTCAGCGGCGCAGACTGCGTGTGGCGCAGAAGGAGGCGAAATATGCGATAAAAACTGCTCTCGCGCGAGAGAGCGAGGCGAAGAAGCGGTCACGCCGCGGGCGTCCGGCGCAATTTGCATACCGGGATATATACGCTCGCGCGCTGTGGGAGGGGCGAGAACGAGAGAGAGAGAGCAGCGTTATTGCTCGCCTCGGCCAATCGCTTATGACCAATCGATTCGGCGCACGCGCGCGCAGTGGGCCCGCAGGAATGTTATTTGTCAGAGCGCACGCGCGCACACGCGATTAATCGTATATGAGTACGTGTATGTGTGTGGATGTGGATGGATGGGTGAGAGGATGAGCGAAATTCGATAGCGAGTGAGACAGGATGACTTTATTAATATGTCGGAGGGGTGAGGAAGGGTTTTTTTTTCTTGGGCGAGGGAGATGTGAGAAAGTTGTATATGTTGTGGAGAGTGGATGGATTTTACACGGTGAAGCGTGAACCTGAATGAAGTGATTTTTGAAAATTTTTTCATTGTGTGGTGGAATGAAACCATTCGAGAATAATGAACAAACGCAAGATATACCATAATTGGTTGGACAATTAAGTTAAACAATCGATTAAAAGCGTTTATCGTATATCAAGGTTGATGATACAATAGGTAAAGCATCCCACGACTATGTCGATTAATTATTGAGGAAAGGTCGAAGCAATAAATGTTCAACGATTCCGCGAAAAGCATAATAATATATATACACCCTACTTTTTTGCATCGGCCGTCTCGCGGTTACAATAATTTCATCCTTATAATTCTCATAAACGATACGGAATGAAATTATCCGCTCGTTAGCATCATTGCCCTCGAATTCCTGAGCGACAGCACAGCATCCTTCCTCTTCCTTCCTCCGCAACAATGAAAAATTCAAGACACATTATTCCAATTCTCCCTCCAGCCGCTGAAAAAACACGCCTCGAATGAATATATATCTCGGTGTATGTACCAAACGGCCAGCACTCACTTCAATAATAAATTCTTAATCGTCGTCGGCCCTCCCATCATCCTGTACTCCCGAATTTCGCGTTTTAAAGCTCTCGTACAAAAACTCTCCCGCCGCTTTAATCAGGAAACTCTCTCCCTATATACACATACACGTACACACAGACACATATAAGCCCGGGATTTCAGTAAGCCCGCGTAACGGTCAGCAAAAAGCGAGAGAGGTAATGAGCGCGACATAAAAGACGCCTAATCACAGCTCGCTCGCTCGCTTTGATACATCTCTCTCTCTCTCTCCTTCAGTCCCGACGAATTTAATGCGCGCGCGCGCGCTCGCTTCGTTACCCTATCATTAGGCCATTATGTGCGTTGCACCGCGAGGGAGGCTTATACACATACGTGTATACATACGCGCTAGCCCCGAAAACACAGATGTCACGGGAACGCCCCCCTCCTTTTCACCCGTTCGCTACGCGGACGGCCCTATTTCAATATATATGTATAAGCGCCTGTATACAAGGGAGAACAGAGAGTGAGAGATGGGGAAAAAAGAACGGGAGAGAGAAAACCGCATTCGGCACGGAATGTCTATGTAGAGGCGCGCGCAGGAAGGAAGTTCATAGAATTAATCGAATATAATCGCGCTCTGCGGACTGTTCGTCCTCCCTCTCTTCCTCTCTCTCTCTCTCTCTTCGTCTCTCGCTCACAATGATGACTCCGGTTTAGACGCGTTTCTATGCGTGTTATATACACTCTTACACAGGAATACACCAGTGTGTGTGTCCTTCTCTCTCTCTCTCTCTTTCGGGGCCTGACCATTGTGCTCTCGCCCCCTTCTTTTAATTTACGACGTGAACCAGCGTCGTTGCTGCTCCCGCTGCTGCAGCGGTTATTAATGACGCTGCGCTGCAGTCTGTGCGTGTCTGTATCGCGATTGTATCGCGCGCCGCGTCGCGTTCAGTTCGTGTCATCGCGGTTGTTTGGAGCTATGACCCTTTCATCGTAGGGAGAGCGGAGAAGGAGATAAGGTGGAATAAATTGATGTCGCGCGGTGATGCCGTATAGCCGTTTACGAACGCATTAGTGGAACTATACTTCTTTATTATGCGCGCCTCTTTCTCTCTCTCTCTCGCTTCATAGTTTTGTCGTTGCGCGCGTGGCTGTTGATGATGGGCTGGTGTATATGGGAGTTGGAGGGACTGTTTAGTTTAGTGTTGATGCAATGGGGGTTTGATGATGAAGATGGGGCTTCCGAATTTAATTTAATCAGGTGATGGAAATAAGAATAAATCTGGACAATTTAATTCTATCATATTAAGCTATATCTCCTGTAAAGTAGCTTCCCCGTTAAGTTTTATTAGTTAACAGTGCAAATGCATGTACGCTTAAATAATAAAATGGAAATTTAGAACGATAAAGAATTCCAGAGTAAGCTGGCAAAATTATTGGGATACTTTATTATATTACTTAAACGCTAAAAATTTAATCCAAGTCATCACACAGCTTACATATATCCAATTCTTAAAATTCACTGCAGTTGACTATATATTTCGTAGGACTGCACGGGAGCGAGACAATATACAATATTTCTGTAATTATTGTCTCGCTCTTGTAAATTTTTGAAAATTTCTCTCTTGTCTTGGTCTTGTCAGTCGATATGAAAAGTATTGTTGTCTTGTATTTAAATTTTTGATCATATTGGAGTTACGCAGACGTGCGACAGTAAGCGAGTCAATCATTAGAAAACGGCCCAAAGCTAAATACCCGGGAAACACGAGGTCCAAGCCAAAATGGAGTTACACAGATGTGCGACAAAAAACAAGTCGATTGTTTAAATTTGAATTTGGATTTTTCTCGCCATATATGCGTCGCCGCCCAGTCTAGTTCGTGCACCCTCTCCCGGTAACCTCACGTACCTAAGTAAGCCGGTCTAAGGGGATATACGAGTCATCAACTACCGAAGTTTATTGAGTTAATAAAAACGCCATTCTGTGAGAGTTACATAATTGTGTCTATTTAATTAGTTACTAATGATTATTTCGATAAATTATTACGATTAGAAAATGTTCAGTTATTTTCAAGACAACGTATGATTCTTGACACCACAGCCTTGATATTGTATCGAAAACTGTATAGAAATATTTTATCGATTATTGTCTTGAATATTGAGGCAAGACAATACAATATCAAGATTAATCTTGCTATATCGTAGGAGAAATATTATTTCTCATGTTTATTTTTCACGTAAATTCTATAAGCTGTTTTTTTTCCGACGCAATTCCTCTGTCTCCTGCACAAAAGATCAAAACTAAAGGCTGCGTGCGTACATATCCATGGACGCATCGCGATTAAACGATCAATCGATACGATTCAGCGTCAAGAGAGGCACTTTTCTTCTCCCCTCCTCCTCGCGCGCAAAAAAGAACAGAAGAGATCATCATCTTCCTGAAAAAAACACGACAATACTCCTCCCTATTCCTTCTCCGAAAAATCATTCTCCATCCAACTTTTCCGCGTCCCGTCCCCGTATACAATACCAGGGCGCAACATCATCCCCGTCGTAAGATATATCTCTCGTGCGGGCGTCAATCGGCTGTCGATCGCCGTCAGCTCGGACATGCGTGCTCCGCGCGCGCTCATTGTGCAAGCGATCCATCCCGGCTACTTATGTTCGCGTGCGTCCGAGCGTGCGCGCGCTCGCGTAAGTAATCTGCTTTCGGGGATCATGGATACATATACACACACACACACACACACATCCTCCTCTTGCGCGTGATCCATTGTTCGCGAGAGAGGGCCGAGAGGTGCGCATCCGTGACGCGCTTGACTTGAATGCAAGAGAGAGTGTGTATGTGTAGATAGAGAGAGAGGAGTATAAAGGCGACTTAAGAGCCTAAGAGGATATTGCCCGGATACATTACGCTTCCGCGATCTCCTTTCATCTCTCGCGTGTATGCGTGTAGGTATGATGGGTTCCGCGAAGGGGATTTTCCCAATTACGCGCTGAAACGCGTTACAACGCGAGCGAGTTTCGAGGACGTTTAACCCCTTTGAGAGAAAATGTGTGTGGAGGGAGCTGCGTGGTTACGAGGCCGCAGAGAGGCTCTACTCGAACTTGTTGGGAATAATATAATCATAATAAGCTTTGAGGAGTATAGAGTGGAAGCTATGTGTGTGTGGGTGTTTGTTGGTTTAGGGAAAAAGGGACTGCGTGAAATAAGAGGTTCCCGCGCGGCCGTTTGGAGAGGATAACGCGGAAAGCGGACGGGAGGGCACGAAATCCGGTTAGGGTTAAGGATATTAGGCGCGTGCAGCTCTAGCTTTGTGTGGATTCACTTACGAACGCGTGACTTGCTGCCTGTAAATATATAAACGATATTTTAATTGTAAAATGTAGTTGCTCTAATCTGCGACTGACATAACTTTGCGTGTGTCAACCTTATAATACGAGATTTTGGAGCAGCGATTCCGCGTAATTTTTCGCCCATGAGTTACGAGCTCTCGTAATATATATAACGAGAAACAAAAACACAGCGAAAAACTCATGGGCAGGAAGATTCTCCTCGACTGCGCGTGGCTAATTACGATTGTTTACGGCCCGATAAATCAGGCGAATGCGCGCGGACACCGGCACTTTCTCTCTCTCTGTCTCGGAATCGCGAGCTTATATAGAAGTACAGCTACCGCGTCGCCGAAACCGGTAGTAAAACGCTTTGATTCATTGTGTGCGCGTTCTCGAATGATCGTTTTGCATGCACGCAGGTATGTTTGTTTGTTAGGAGTCTTTGCATACGGGTTGGGGATCTTGTTTGCGCATTCTGCATAAAATCGCATATCTCGCTGTTGCATAACATGATACAATAATTTGATTGCGTCGTCGTTTACATACTACTCAGCATAAATACACCGTTTATTACTAAATATCCTCCGCAATTTCCAGGAATTACAGCACGAGAACCCGCCGATTTCCGCGTACTTACTCTCGCCGATCCTTATAAAAATTCCTTCTCGCAACTGGCCAGCCCTATACACAACCTCCCTCCAAAGTAGGTGTGGATACGGGTCCCACACACTCGCGCGGTCAGAAAGCGTAGGCGAGAGATCCGACAGCTCGCTCTCTCTCTCGGAAGGTGGCAATGAGAGAGAGAGAGAGAGAGTGAGGCCACCGGGGCGAGGGTCCCGCCTTCCTCGCGCGCACGACACACCCACGCGTGTTGCCTGGCGCATATACATACATCTTGTTTTCCCCATTTCGAGAGCGGACGGACGATCGCCGTTGGCCGACGCCAGAAATATATATATATATATCCTCGCGAGCATGGTGGCCCGCTTCATGATGTTCTGTTAATTTTTTTCGCGGTTGGTTCGCACTTTTCTAAACTGCTTTTTGTGGTTAGCGTTTTTTGGTGGCTTTTGTGGGTGGGAGATAGTAAATGGCGAGTGTGTGCGTCTATCGGCGGGTGATTGGATGTAATAGTTGAGGAGAGATCTTGTGAGTGCAGGTTTTATTTTAATTTTATGGATCATGGGGTAATAAGTAAGACCAACAAATAATCCATCCTTAAACTATAAATATTTCATCATTTTTACAAATTTTATAAATTTGTGGAGCGCCCATAGCAAGAAAAAAAACACTTGTTACGGATACATATCAATTATAAATACTTAAAAAGTAGAAAAGAAGTGTTTATGTAAATTCATCATTATTGATTATATACATATATTTACTAAGGTTGCTGTTAGTTCGAAAAACAAGAAAAGTCCGTTGCTAAGAAGAAGCTAAATTGTTGATTTTGTCGTTGGAGTTCGTTGTT
>UCWB01003537.1:0-12409 GCA_900474355.1 Torymus geranii | reverse complement strand
ATTCAATACCCATTAGAAATACTTGGTCGAAATTATTAATACCGTCGATGACGGTAATTTGGAATTCCCGGTGACACGCCGGGTAAGTGCCTGCGGCGAATGTTAAGAAAAGAGGAGTCAAAGAGAGCGAGAGCGAGATCTAAGAATCTCAATGAAAAGAAAGAAGAATTTCTCTCCCTCTTGCCCCCCTTTTACGGAGGGTCGGAGTCGAAGTTAAAGCGCGTGTCCCTGCATGAAGCGCTGTTGATTGGCCGGTCGTTCGCCAATTTCCTCCGTGAAAATCGCTAAATTTCTTCTCTTTGAAAGGCGCCGGAAAAGCGCGGTTACAGACACTTTTCTTATTTTGCCCCCCTACCCCTTTTCCTCGACGACTTGTTCCTAATATTCCCGATGTGAGGGGTATAGATGGTAAAAGTATTTCTCGGATAAAGTTGTGAATGTTGTTTTGGCTATTTTTGCTATGGTTTGGTAGTCTTTTTATCTTCAATAAATTGATATTTTTGCAGTTCTTTACCATTTGAAAATATTATCATAAATCGTAATAATAATGTTCTACATTTTGTAATTCTAATACTTTAAAACTTTTCAGGTTATTAGAATTTTATTGCAAAGCAGAATTCGGAGGGCTTCTTCAACTTTACTTTTCAGAAGGTAAGATTTTATTTTTATATTAGTTATGAGGTACTTTCTCTTGCTTTGAATTTAAGACAACAAACAGTCTATTACGTAAAAATCCTCTTCGAGATGATTTATTTTTATAAGATTTTTGTCGAGCCTTATGAGGTTTGGTGCGCGTGTGAGCGAAGGAAATGGTAAATAATTAAGAAACGTTATTGAATACAATGTACCATTTGAACTAATGCATTGCCTATAGGAAAATTTCATTGAAACTATATTGTGTTAATGTAAAAGTACTAGAAAAAGTGAATGAAAAAAATTAACTAGCCCGTTATACTAAACCCGATTCGAGAAATTGATTTTTCAAACAATTAAAAACTTAGATACAACCAAGTAGAGTAATATAAAAAAAAACACTACAAATCTCAACGATCAGCTTGCTAATTTCAGCTCCAATTTATCAAAACAACCAAATTAAATTAGACCGCGATAAGGAGACAGGCAATCGTTTTCCTTAGAAGCCAACCGACGCTCCACTCTTTATCAGTGACGCACCGGCAACAGGCCCCTTAAGTGGCATCTTAGCCTCTCGCTCGTATGCAAAGCGGGCATTAGTATTGAGGTGCGCGAGAGGAGGCGGAATCTCGCCCGTTCAAACTTCGAGATTTTCTCCTTCCACTCTTTTCGCCCTCTTCTCCTTCTCCTTCTCATCCTTTTTTCTCTCGTACCTATAACGTTCAAGCGCCGGTTGCCAGGGAAACCGAGCACGGCGTGTAGCGGATTATTGAAGAGGTTAAAGGGGACTTGGCTGCTTTGGGGTTTCGAAAAACATTGTCGTTGAGGATTAGGGTGTTGATGCATGGAGTTGGTGATGCTAATGCGGGAAATTGTAGTTTTAGATTGATATGATTTTATAGCTTAAGATATCGCATGCATGTGTCTTTGAAATTATTAAAAGGAGGATGTCTTTGTTAGACTGTTCTCTAATCGTCTCAGTTTTATACATTTTTCTTTATTTGTTCAGCTCTCTATTGATTTTCAAATCAAAATCGTAAATAGAAAATAATCATTAAGAATAATGTCCCTAGTAGAAATTTATCTGTATAAATGGCTAAGAAATTAGAAAATCCTAGTAAAATATTCTTAGAAAGATTTTATAATTATTTTCCATCTACTGGTGTACAAATTTTTCTTAAAAATTCAATTAAAATAACGAAAAATGCAATGAATAAGTCAATCATCGCCTTTTATTCACGGCGCATTTCACAACAAACTTTAACTGCGTAATTTGGTTGCTTTTCACACTGTTTATCTATAAATGCATTACTTTCTAATAATTAAAAGTGTCAAAACAAAAGTGTCGACCTCAAAACAGCCAAATAATTAGATTCCCGTAACTTTTCCACCCTTTTCCCTAAAAAAAGGAAGTACTAATTGGAGACTCCGAGTCCTCTTTTATTCGTGATAAGTTGGGGGACTGCGCGGCTCGACTGCGGACAAAAACTACAAAACTTTAAACTGCAGGAGCGAGTCAATCGTTTTAACGACACAGACGGATTTCTCTCCCTGCAAGAAAGGAACGATTTGTCGCTCAATCAGGCGACAGAAGCTAATTTTCATTAGCCGTTAATGGTTCCACCCTCCGCGCTTGTTCTCGCGCTCTCTCTTGCTCCCTCTCTCTCTTCTCCTCCTTTTCCTCTCATCCTCTTTCTTTCTCCTTTCCGCTTTCGTTTAGTGTGCGCACACGCTTTTCTCATTTGCCTCTCATTTCGCTTTACATTGTCACTCCCTCTCTTCTTCCTATTAAATCGTTCTGTCTTGAATTTGATTTCGAATTTAAAATAAAGTATTTCCGATCGTCGAGATGTATAAACTTGTTTTGGATGTAATTAATTGGCAATTGTTTTGCTAGACAATATAATTGTAGTTAAAGCTCTTCAAAAGAATAATTGAAAAACAGAAGCGAGAAGCGAGAATATGTAATTTTAAATTAATAAAGTTTATTATATCAATTTTTCCTTTATCTATCAAAAATGTTCGTACTTTTTAAAATACGGAAAGATTGCAGTCATTTCTGAAAGAAAACGCAGTGAGAATATGAGCGTCGAGCATTCTTTTTGCGACGATTACCGATTACCGTACGAGCCATTTCCGGTTGTGGAAAAAAGTGCGAAATTTGTCGGGTGTACGTACGACAATCGGCGCGAATCAAGAGCACGTGAATTTAAATTTGAAAGTATAATCGATCTTGGGTCGTTTTACCGCCTTTTTCTGCGCCACGGCAAAAAGTTTAATGACACTCACGAATATGGAAAAAGTTTTTATTCTTGTTCGAGGAGCACGACGAATGTGCCGATTGAATTTCATTTCTACTATTTCACTTTTTAGCTTATTTTCTTTTTTTTATGAAATAAATTATTTCTGAAGTTCTTTTAACAGATGCTGCGCAGATTAATATTATTTAAATGAAGCATTGTAAATTTGTAAAATTTGTAAATTTTCAACGTAGAGGTTTAACTATATTAATAACACAAAATAAAAAGTCGTTTGTGCAATGAACTATAGACTATGGTATTTTGATTATTTTGGCCAGCTGAATTATCGCTTTGCTCGGGCAGTAAAGGCACCCTCGTGAAAAATCTGCTACTTTCGCCCCTTGTTACATAATGTACTATTCCTCTCGCTACTGCGAGAGGCCTCGCTCGACGCTCGAAATGTTCGATTTTCTATTCACTTTTCTACACAGAAAAAGGATCTTTTTCATGCATGTGTTAAAAAAAAACTATTGTGATGAAAAATTGTTAATTGAACCCAATAAACTTCAAGTTTATACTGTATTGAACCGTAAACAATTACTTGTCACCTCGTGTATATTAATTATTTCACAATATAAATCTGGATGGGTCGTAGACAAATCTTTCAGGAGTAAAATAAGACGTTAAACATTAAAATCGAATGAAAAATAAAAAGTTCGCAAATAGAGAAAGTAAGTTTTTTTACTTATTCAACGATATCTATGTGTCCGATTAAAAATTTTTCATCACAATAGTTTTTTTCGGTTCAGGAAGTTTGCCTTTAATATCCGTGTGTACTTACATTACTATATTTTAATAATTTATGACATAAAAATTAAATAGTGAATCTATTTTAAAATCAGGATAAACCGCTTAAGACTTTTTTTATATATAATCGACTTGCTTTTTGTCGCACATTTGTGTAACTCCATTTTTGCGTGGACCTCGTGTTCCCGGGTATTTAGGTTTGATACTTTTTCTAATGATTGACTCGCTTACCGTCGCACGTCTGCGTAACTGCAATATGATCAAGAATTTGAAGACAATACAATAATACCTTCCATATTCACTGGCAAGATCAGGAAAAGAGATAAATATTCAAGAATTTACAAGAGACAATAATTACAGAAATATTGTATTGTCTTGCTCTCGTGCAAGAAAGAAAAATTTGTTCATTCTTTCCAACGACATCAACCTAATTTAAAACTAAATGAAAACCATACTCAAAACAACATTTTCCTGATTCGTTTACCCAATCGCCGGTCATCATCATCCATCGGTTAAATTTAACAATCCCATCTCCTCTCGAAAAAGTGTGCACGTCCTCGCACACACAGCCTGCCAGCGTTTCCAGCAGAGCAGCTCTCTTACATCCGCGCCGCAGAAATGTAAAATACGAGAAGCCGCAGTCGTTAAGCCTCGCCTCGTCTTTTCCGAAGATCTCGCTGTCGAAGAGTATATAACTGTTTGCGCGCGAGAGCGAGCGCCATTGGCCTCGTGCTCGCGCGTGTGTTTATAAATTGTTACAAACAAAACGGTAATGGACTGCAGAAGCGGCCGTAAAGTTTTTCTCCATCCGCTGGGGGGCAGAGGAGTGAAAAAATATCGCGATGGTCGTGGTGTCTTCGTGAGAAAGAGTGAGAGAGAGCGAACGAGAGGGAGAGAGAACCAATCATGTGTATACTCGAGCGTTTTTTTTTGTGATTCTTCGCGAGAACCTCGCGCTTCGACTCGTTTGGTCGTGTGGTTGAGTGGATGGGATGTGTGACTAATCTTTTTAGAAGTATTGATCGATGAGCTAAGCATTTCAGCGTATAAAAACGTAACCGTTTAAAAGATTAGTTGTAGCTATAAGTGGTAGAGAACATTGTAAATTTAATTATTTATTTATGAGAAAATTAATGTACGTGGTATAAGAGCAAAAGTCATAAAATACATTCGGTTTTAGATGAATTCGAGAACGTAATTATAATTTATTGTACAAAACTATCAGAAACCTTTATTGCGCAATATTAATTAATGTACACATGAATAAAACAACTTCAAGAAAATAATTACTTAATGAATATAAAATTAAAAGATTATTATGAAAACTTTAAATGGTTGAAAATACTACATAATAAATGGAATAAAAATTAAATTGAACAATTTGACTGTAAAAATAAAACGATCTAATTTTATATATTCTCTTCGCAGAACTCTACTTTTCTCGTTACCAAAACAACAAAATTCCATAACCGCTAACCCCTAACATCATATTTTCGGAACTCCATCATATTATCACCCAAGCCGTGGACAACCGCCTGAGAACCCGCGGAAAGCCTCGGCATTTCCACCTACAACCGTCTGTGCGACAAGTGTCAGCTCGGCCCTCTCTTTCTCTCATCCCTTTTCACGTTTTTCACGATCCTCGTCTGAATAAACAGATCTTATGTCCGGGCCACCCGTGCCGCGGGCGCCGCAAAGGCACGCACACTTACGCGTAGTAAAAAACGCGGTCCGACGCTCTTTAATCTCTCCTTCTCTCACCCCTTCGCAGCGTCATCTGGTGACTTTTGTATCTTCTTCTCCGCTCTGCATCGGGTTACACTGCTGCTGCTGCCCTCGTAAATCTCGAAAATACTCTCTTTCAAATAAACTCAGACATTAGGAAATAAGGTTAAATGAACTAGACCAGTGCTTCGTTTTTTTTTTCTCATATTTTTTATAACTCGTCGCTCTTTTTCCGCTTTATTAGTCTCGTGCAGCGCGCCGTGTGGCGACGGTGCACGTTTGTTTTCGTATTTATACATTTATTTACACGCTAATATACAAGACTTCCTCGCGCTGCGTCTAACGAGGTTCTTCCGGTGCAGGTGGTGGAGGTGGTGTGGAAAATTATACAAATTGATTGTTAAAAACATACCACATAACAATTTTTGCTTTGGTATGTCGATGTGTTCACTTCGGTTCACTTAATTTTTCTTTTCAATTAACTGTGTTAAGTGAACGCATCATTACGCTGTACAATATTACTTCCTTAAAATTAATAAATAGTATTCATAAATAGAACGTACTCATTACACCTATTTGCCTGTTCGTTCTCATAAACTATTAAGCATGAAAACAATCTTTGGTACAGATTAAAGAATTTGCGCACTACACGTGCAATAATTTTGTATTCCTTCTCGTGTTGTTCACATTCACTCTTCCTGAACGTTACAAAACAACTCTAACTAAAATCTGATGTGTTTTACAACGAAGTTGTTATTGTAAAATTTGTGTTTCTGGCCTATTACATAGATCCTATAGAAAACCAGTGGTATGAAAGTCTGAACAAAGTCTACAGCTACACCACTATTTACAATTTCTCAGCTTCGACCTTCGTCCCGTTACCACCACCTTGTTCCGGAGGACCATTCGGGTGTATTTGCATGGCGGAGTGGTGGAGTAGGGCCGGGTGATAGGGCAGACAGTAGTAGGGAAAGCCACCGGCCAGGGCCGCTTTGCCCGACGTCGTCGGGTGCTGGTGTAGTTGAGCTGAGCCTGGAGGTAGGGCTCCGGGAATAGCGGATGCGCCCCGAAGGGACGGTGGTAGGTGGTTGGGGTGGAGATGTTCGTCTGGATGCACTAGAACGCGAACGGCCACGCGTCGGGCTGCGTTCGAGTTGACCAGGGCGCCGAGTTCCTGCTGTTGGCGTCGTTTCGTTTTGTATCTGGAAGTGGAGATAAGTGTGGGTCGATAAGAGATAGGAATAATATTTTTTTCTTAATTCAATTATTCATTGTTCGAGAATGGTATGTTCGATTGATCATCAGTTCTGCAGAAATTTATTCGATATACAGCTTTTGAAATTAATCAACCAATGCACAGATTCAATTATGATTATTTTGAAATAACTTTCACTACCAATTTTCATACTATCAAGTTGCAGAAAAAACGCTAACTCAAATACTGGCTTTATTCAACAGTTAACCGCTTAAAACATTCGTGAAATACTTTTACTTCTCATATTGTAATTACCGATAATACAAACTTATTTAGCAGAGCATCGAGATCTCTTTTAATAAGACATTAATCTTTGAAATGTTGACAACTTATTATAAGCTTTTATACAGGTAAATCAGTAACCACGAATATCTATAATTCTAATGAGCACAGCATTGACGGCATTAAGAGACATTAACAAATATATAACTTTTACTCTACGACTCAAAAAATCACAGCTCTACCCCCACTAAATGAACTTTCATCTACAAAATAAAAAAAACAATCCTTCCTGAAACCTCGACAACGTAACAGTCATCTTCCCCCAAAATTAGTCTTCCAAAACACACACAAAGCCATGATACCCTCCGCAACAATCTTCCGTGTGGCTTACCGTCTATTTTGAAACCAAATCTTGACTTGCGTCTCGGTGAGCTTGAGTCCCCGTGCCAAATCGGCGCGCTCCGGACCCGAGAGGTATTTCTGCGCCGCGAACCGCCTCTCGAGCTCGTAGACCTGGGCGTGGGAGAAAGCCGCCCGACTGCGCTTCTTGCGTCCCGGTAGATTCGCAGCACCGTGGCACGCCGCCTCGTACAGGTCGTCGTCCATGTCGTCTGGAAAGCACAAGGTGGAGTTTAAGATGGTTATTATAGGCTGGTGGGATTGGATTATGATTATTTCACGGTTGTTATATAGTCGCATGGGATTCATTGAAAAAATAGTGACATAAATTTCAAACAGTCAAGATACTATAGTTGACAATTGGTCGGTTTTATTTTGAATAAAATTGATTCTATTATTTGCCTAATAAATAGATAGTTTCACCAATAATCATCAAAAAATAGACGCGATGAAACGATTTTTCAGATCATATTCACCATTTAATAGACAGAATAATAGAATAGGTTTTTTCACAGATTTACATAAACTTATTTATGGGTATTTAAAATATATCAAAGTCGACCAGTTTTTAGTTAGAAAATGGCTAGTAAGAGGCTTACTATTATGGCGAGAAGTGAGAGAGACATAATTAAACGGAACAATCATTGTTTTCGTTTGTATCACCTGAAACAGTATACTGGGACAACGGAAAACCTCTTTTTAACCAAAAACATACCTAAACTTCATCACATAACTACCTTTCTCGCCACTTATCAAAACCCCAGATAACGCCTACACCGATCCACCCCGCCTGCACCCGCAACCTCCTCTTCCTCGTCATCCAAGAAACATCAGACGACCGCCACATCCTAAGACTCGCGTACTGGCAAAGAGATGAAGGACGAGCGCAAGCTCCCAGAGAAGGGGAAGGGAAAGAGAATTTCTTTGGCTTTTGATGTCTCGTTCAAACATTAACACGTGCTACTCCAATTTGTTTACCCATCCGCTACTCGGTAATTTCCCCCTGCGAGCGAGCGAGTGTGCACATGGGCGAGCGCCAGAGAGATAAAGGCGTTATTCGTCGCGCGTGATGATTATAACGAGCGCAGTGAGAGAACGAGAGAGGGAGCGAGAGAGAGAGAGAGTTTAGTCTGTGCGCGTTTTCGCTCGAGTGTAACGACATTGTTCGGCCGAGAGTCGGTTCTTATATGAACAATAGCGGAGTGTGTCGCTCGGACGTAAACTTTCGGCGCGTGTTTAGAGAGATGAGGTGCAGCGGTGGTCCGCAGGAAATGGATTGTTGCACGAGGCTCGATATGTTGCAGCTTGCAAATGAGACTTGTTAACTTTTCATATTGGACAAATAATCGAATTGTATAAGATGTACAAGTTTTTGTTTTGTTTGTAGGTTTAGGCTTGCATTTATCATTTAGAAAAGAATCATGGTGATGAGTCTTGAATTAAAGGGCAAAAGCGTTCTTAGATTTTGTATTGGTGACATGATTGATCTGATATTATCAAAGAATAAAGTTAGCTTCATATTAAGTTTAAATGTGGTTACCAATTTAACAAGCAATTTCACGCGCGCTGTTCGTGCACAAAATTTGTTAACTGTAGAAAATGATATAATAGATGATGAAATCGTAACAATAGTAATTTAGAAACCTCGATGTAATACCTACATAAAAATAATTTTTGTTTTTATTACACGGGTGAAATTTCAAAATCTTGCAACATGATGCACAATCACCGCGAAAGCCTGAAATCTGAATTCTTAATTTTGTGATTAAGTGATAGGGATTATTTCCAATCAGGTTTTATTGAGTTTTTTTATTTTGATTTTTTTAAATAATTTACCACAAAAAACACATATTCTAAAAAAAAAAATCTCTTCAAACTTAACAATAAAATACTGTAATAAACCCACGTAAAACCAGTCAACCCAAACCACAACATTTTCTACAATTCAATTCCGCAATAACCCACCCCCGAGCCCCATATAAAAATTCACAACCTTCATCTCCACCTACCTCCCCCCTCCAGTACCCAGGAAATCCGGGCCGCTTCTATATTTGACCACTTACTCCGCGCTCACCCCCCGCAGCTAATGCTTTCGTCGCCTGTCATCCTCCCAGCTCGCGCGCGCGTTACCCAATACATCAGCTAATGAAACGGAAGCTACGTCCGCACTAAAATCATCACTCCTTTTCTTACACAAAAACTAATTAACCCCGCCAACAGATTATACGTATACATTTTCCTGCGAATCACGCTCAAGCTCGCTTTCTCCGTCTGCAGCGAGGGGATCCTTGAGGTGAGCAATTTTCTGAGTGCCGCGCGCGCTTTGAATCGGTGCCAAGTCGTGTCGGGGCATTAGTTAATTGCGGCTTCGATTTGCTGTTTACCTGACGCCGATCCGACCTGTCCCCCCTCTGGCCCCTCTATTGTACGAGGAACGATGAATGGAATACAAGGTACCTATATGTAAGCGAAAAATTTAGTCGATTCGCGTGATTCAGAGCGGTGGGGTGGGTGTAACTGTCAAGTGCGAGAGAATTGCTTGCGTGGGTAGTGGTTATAGGGATGTGTATGTATGTTTATATGCTGTTAGTAGAGGGTATGATTGATTCTCTCTCTTACAGGAAGTAAGAGGGGTGGGTGTGTATGTATGTGTGGGTGAGTTGAGAGTGGCGGGAATCCCTTGAATGCTGTAACCCGAGATCATCGATTTCGGACGCTAAGAGCTTTGAGTTCAAGTTCATGATTTTTATCATCGAAATTGCCAAGTAAATGATTATATTTATTCGAAATATTTAGTTCAACAAATTTTAGCTCTCAATTTAAAACTAAGAAAAATTTATTGGAAAACCAGAAATGTCAATTATTTATAAAATTCGATTGGTTAGAACAAAATTATTATTTTTTTTTTTTACAAAATTGAACTGTTGTTCAAGAATCCAACATTAGAACATTGATAATAATACACGCATTATTCAGCATTCTTTTGAGTTTGATAAAAAATTTAATAAAACTTCTATAATATTAAAGAAGCGACAATCGTACCAAATTACCAAGACAGACTACCCTAATCAAATACAACCACTCGACTACCGTAAAACTACAAAACCACGATACAACAATCAAGCACCACGGCGCGTGTCCCTAACTTATTAATTAACCATTCAACAACATCCCCCTCATCTATAGTTTCTAAAATAATTCTCACTCTAAGCGCACGCGACCACGCGCAAAAAAAGCTCCTACCCAAGCTCTAAAATAACACGGGCTAATCACGTTACTCAACAACCTACAAGCATCTCATCCGCCAGCACTAGGCGCCGACCTATCTATCTATCTATCCATCTCCGCACAGCACGCCGCAAGTGCACACACGCACACAGCCTCGCTAGCACGCGCGCGGGGGTTTTTCAAGTGGCCACTTATGCACTAAAATAACGCTCGTTCTCGTTTCTCTCGCTCTCTATCTCTCGCTCACCGAGGTATTTACTTTTGCTCATGTCCAGCGCCTCGTCCTGCTGCCGCTGGTGTTCCTTCTGCTGATGATAGCTGTGCTGTTGTTGCTGCTGTTGCTGGGCATCGGCGAAGGTCTGCGCGTGATGAGGCAGGTTGGAGAAGCTAGCGGTGAGGGCGAGGTTGCGACGTAGGAGGTCGAGCTCCTTGGCCATGGCGAGGTCGGGCAGAAAGTGCTGCAGTCGGGAATCGTGGTAGGCGAAGAGTCTTGTCAGCTTCTGTTTGTGCTGCTCGGCGCTGCTGCTGCTGCTGGGGATGATGTCGAGGTCCGGAGATGACGGTGAAGATCGTCGGCTTAGGATATCCGCAATGCTGAACGGCGTGGGCTGGCTACTTGCTTTTGGCGACGTCGAAACGTTCCTTCGCATTGTGTCCTCCATGGTTTCACGTATTTTTCTTTTTCTTTTATATTTTTTTTGTTTACCAGGTCATATCAACAACGTCGTAACAATAGTCGCTTTCTTCACGATGTACGAAAAGTCCACTTATCAACAACACACGTATAATACGAGCTCGCTCTCTCGCTCTTCTTTCTCACTACACGACCGCGCGCATCGCACCCTTCCGCCGGAGTGTGTGCTTCGCTCAAGTGCATCACCCCGTCCTCCTCTCCTTTCGAGAGAGAGCGAGAGGCCATAGAAAAGCTCTTCGCGCCCGAGGCGGAGCTACGCGGCTTAGGTTAGTCAGCGCTCTGGCCTCGCCCACTGCGGCCAATCGACGCTCGGCTGAGGCGCTGCCACAGGCCAATGAGAGGTGGGAGATGCTACGGCGCGAGCTTGCGATGCGAAGGCGCTGAAAGCCCGCGAGCGAGCGCACGCTTAACAAAAGTGCCTCTTTTTAACTTTTTCCTGCTGCCAGAGACCGAGAGTGTGTGCATGGAGTGAGTCTTTTTTTGAGAGAGAGAGAGGAGGGAGGAGGGAGGGAGGGGTACGCGTGGGTGCACTTGTTACGTTTATCGAAGTTTTGGTGCTTTTTTTAATAAGGTTGCGCAGGGTGATGAAACAAGTTGGTTTTTGTAAAAAGCTGGTTTTTAAGTAGAGGAAAAATGTTCGTTATTGGATGGAATATGTTTCCATTATAAAGAATAGTTATAAATTTTTTTTAGTTTTTTTTTAAAGGTTTGAACTAATACAAATAACATGACTAGAAATAACATAATTTTTTCGCCATATTAAAAGTTGCGTGCCATCTTTAAAAGGTGGTGAATTATTTTATTTGATTCCTATTATTTAAATGTAGCACTCAAAGGTTATCAAAGGAAATATGAAATTTTGGTTAATCGATTTGTATAAAAATATCATATCGATAAATCTGCTGGAGGCAAACTATTGTTAAACTTTAATTCTCTCCATAATTGTTTTTTAAATATTGTTATAAATTAGTGTTGTTTTTTTTTAAATAAGGGTACAATAGAGGAACCAAATATAAGTAAATGCGTAGCGTGCTCAAAATTTTCTAGTTTGTTTGAAAATTAATAGAATCTCCTCATGTAAAAAATTCGACATTTTTTTCGATTTCAACTACCTCGAACTTATTTCAGTAAATTGTTGGTTATTAGTTTCAGTCTCAATTAGAATAAATAATTTTTTCAATATTAATCTATTCGTTGACATAAAAT
>UCWB01003536.1:0-12417 GCA_900474355.1 Torymus geranii | reverse complement strand
GGCCTAGTTTATGTGTTTTTGTTTTTCTATTTTTATAAAATCATAAATTCAGTTTAATTATTTATATTTTGAACGTAAAATATTACATTTAATTTTATTTGCTCTTGCCAAGCTAATTTTATTGTGCTTTAAATACTAATTATTGTCTAATGACTTTTTCATTTATTTTCGCTATTTTTAGGGCTCTGAACAACCTACATTATAATCGCTCGTCCATTATCATAGCAGTGGTCAATCGATCGTGAGTACGCAAACGTTTTTACTACATTATATTGTAGATTGTTCTATCTCTTCCTGCTTCTATTTGCTAATCAAATCTATTTTTTTTTTTTACAGATTGTTTGAACCAACTAATCCAGATGAACTCGCAACTTTTCCAATACTCGATGCTGGTTACAATAGGGTAATTCATAATATAAATTTTCTTACATATCTATTCCATTTGATAATTTGAATTTTAGGATAATTATATTCAATTTTCAATAAAAAATGTTGTCTATCAAGAAATTTTAAATAATTTGTGTGCTTTTTCAACCAAACTAAACTTTTTTTGTATCTGCCAAACAAAAAGGGCTTAGGTCGAAGTACAATTTCCAATTAGGACTTCTTTGTTGCAACCCTATCTTATCTCATTGACAAGATTGCGGATCTTTTAATTTCTAAGTAATTTTACAATCATACCTAACCTTCGCTGACTAAAAATGATTGGAATTTTCCTTTTTCAAGGTACTCGTGGAATGTTCAAGCAAAGAGATTCTAATGAATGAGCTGATCAGCATTTACGCGAACGAAGTGCGACCGAAACTACAATTGGCTGCTGCGCACTCGCTGTATCTAGCCGTGCACAGGTGTCGGGACATGGTTCACGTTACCAACGACCGTCACGTCATTCAGGTATATCATTAACTACAATCGGTCAAACATCGCCCAGAAAAAAAACATTGTCTATTTTTCTCATATGTCTAATTTCTACCATTCGTTGAAAATATATCAAAGAAGTTTCTGATGAGTACAAGTTTATTATATTATGTGCATGTATATCGTACACGCGGTTGTCTAAATAATATGTAAACATAGAAGTTAAAATTTACGTTTCCAGTAATCAAAATATGTGAATTTAGTCAAAATAAATAGTTTTGCATTAAAGTACCAAACAGTTATTTATCTATTTATGCAAATATTAATTCAACTTTTGAATAACACTATACTTATTTCTATATTTAATTCTTATAGTTTGCGAACGAGGTCAGCGAAAAATTACTGGGCTACAAGCCGGATGAACTTTTGAACCGAAACCTCGGCGATCTGGTCACGTGTGAGAACTTTGGGCTTCTGAGCCCACAACTGCAAAAGGGTCGCGAATTTCATGGCAATATGAACTGCAAGCGCAAATCGAACGAGACGATTACGATCAGTTGTCGGATTATACCGTTTTGCGCGTACGCTAGGTGAAGTTTTTTTTACCTGGAGTTTATCTCTATATTATAAGTGATTAAAGGGAGTTTCTATTCTGATATTATAGACTTCTATCCTACTCAATTTTTGAGTTTTAAAGTTTTCCAGGGTCATAATTGGATATATTAAGTATTATTTTAATAGATTTCGCATCTGTATGTTTGTATTCTGTATTTTTCGTGAATTTTTAATTTTTCAAAAAATTACTTAATACGTAAATTTTTTATTTTTTACTGTAAATTTCTTTATGCATATATGTTAATTCATATTAATTTATTAACTTACTTTTTTCAAGCCAACATTTTGCCTCATACTTTCGACCTTTAGTTCATTTCTCTCTTTTATATCCTTAATTATTGTATCATTTCAAAGTGTCGTGAATAAATTTTCATAATGTAAACACATACTAAATTGTGTGCACTTTCTTACTATCATTTTGTACTTTCCTAATGCACTTTTTTATTATAACTAACTTTCAAGTCAACATTTTGTCTCATGCTCAATCCTTAGTCCATCATTTCTCTCTTTTCTAACTTGAGCTATATCTATAACTCCTTTTCTATAGGCGACCGACGCACTACATCTACATCTACGACACGACCTACCTTCTCGAGAACATCGAGATAACCTCAACAGTGGCAAATCCCGTGGCACACTTACACCCCCGCGGTAGTTCACACTCCCTTAGATCCTTCGACATCGCATCCATCGGTAGTGATCGTAAGTACTCTCAAATGCAAATATTTTTTTAGCAACTTTCCGTTTTTATTAAATGATTGCGCTTTCATTGCATCGACAGTGCAAAGAAGATGCAGTGTGGCGAAGCTGCACAACCTGCCACTCGAGGCGCCAATCACAAAAGTCATAACATTATTGACGGCGGCGATGACGGAGGCCGTTAGTCCTGACGTCGCGACACAGATCGACAAAGTATGTATAAAGATAGGTACCATCTATGGGCTTCGTATTTTGGCTTCAGAATAAAGGGAAAGCGACGAACGTTAAAAGATTTTTTATATTAATTGTCGTGGCGATAATTGTCGAAAATCCAGATTATTAACAGTTTTGTAAAAATGTATAATTAATTTGATACTTAAAGCTAACTTGTTCAAACGAATCAAATCAATCGAAATAACGGCAACTCAAGAACAATCGTTTAATTTTAATCGACCCCCACCCGCAACAACCGAATAGTCATATACTTATAGACCTATAAAATTAGTTTACATCCACGAGATTAAGTTTATATTATTGTACGGCTCGCGTTTTCCTGTCTTCTGCAGAAAACAATTCTATACGTGTCTATAGCTGCGGATTTCCTTAAAACTATTTTTGCTCCATAGGCTATTGAGATACTAAAGACGACGGAGTTATACACGCCCTACGTCAGGGACTCGGACGAGTTAATCAACGATCCTGTAACTTCGGATCTCATTGGCGCCCTTATTTCCGTAAGTTATCTATATATCAGTACCTTGTTAAACTGCAACTTTTCATCAGTTGAAACAGTTCTTTAAACTTGACTACTCAATATACCAGTATTTTCCTGTACCCTCTATTTTATGGTGTGTTTTTTGTTTGAGGATTTAAATGTTGAAAATATTTTTTCAGACACCTCAGTACTCACGAGATTCGCGACGATCTTCGAATGACTCGTCGGGTCGTGTATCTACGGTGCAACGAATTCTACACCAGCAGCCGTCACCGGCCAAGGTCCCTCCTAAGGGTTTACGAGTTCCGCGCGATATTGAATTACTCCTCGAAAGCTGCATGGACTGGGACTTTAATATATTCAAGCTTGAGCAGTTGTCAAATAAGAGGTAGAGGAATAGGAATTTGCCCGTAGGCTTCAGAGATTTTTCCTTTTGCCATAATTGAATTGAGTAGTGAAAAAAATGTATAAAGTCTTTTGAATTCGACAGACCTCTTTACTACTTGGGCATGACGCTTATGAGTCAGTACAGCGTGGCCGCGCGTCTCGGCTGCGAGGAGCGCATGTTGCAGAACTGGCTAACGGTCGTCGAGGTTAACTACAACGCACACAACAGCTACCACAATTCAACGCACGCGGCGGACGTATTGCAGGCGATTGCCCGCTTTATGCGTACTGATCGACTAAGACAACTGCTTGAGCCGCTTGACGAGGTTGCCGCATTGCTCGCCGCCGTAGTCCACGACATTGATCATCCCGGCAAGTCCAGGTCAGAATTTCGGGTTTGTCTAAGAGGAGCGGAGAATGGACAAATTCAGGGCTGCTTTATCGGCGGCAGAATTTTTATATTTTAAATGTTTTTTACTACGAAATTTTTAAAATAATGGAATGGATATAGGGATATTGTAAAAAATGTTATTCTATCGTTTCCTTTAAATAATTATTTGCCTGTTAACTTTGCGATGAAGAAAAAAGGGGAAAAAAAGTATTTCCAAATATATATTATACCTATAGGAAAGAATAATTTGTTGTTCTTTTTTTATATATTACAGCCAATTTTTGTGCAATGCCGGAAATAAACTGGCAATTCTCTACAACGATCTCTCCGTTCTCGAATCTCATCATGCCGCCCTAACATTCAGGTTAACGTTATCGGACGACGAAGTTAATATTTTTAAGGTAAATAAATCTCTTGTATTTGCCCTATCCGATTTATCGTTCGATGTACTTATATACACAACTAAGAAGTTAATTACCATGTCTAGCTTTATAACACTGGCTGTAGAGTCGGGCCTTTTGTCTTTAGTCGCGTAAATTTATCTTTCTGACTTTTTTGCATAGAACCTAGATAAAGAGACTTACAAGACACTAAGGCAAGATATCATCGACATGATTTTAGCTACTGACATGACCAAGCATTTCGAGCACCTGGCCAAATTCGTCAACGTCTATACTTCGAGGACCGAAGAAAGAGCTTTGTCGGAGGTAAGGTGTAGTGTAGCAACAATAAAATAAATAGAAAATCTAATAATAATGAATGTTTTGATTAGCCGAATTCAGATCCAGTTGCGGACCCTGGTGCGCTTTTGTTACCGGAAAATGTGTCTCTTGTGAAAAGGATGATGATCAAATGCGCGGACGTTTCTAATCCTACGCGACCCTTGAAATTTTGCATCGAATGGACTAAGCGCATAGCGGAAGAGTACTTCAGACAGGTATATAACGATAATATAAACTTTTAATTTAGTTGTTACTAATATGTGTAGAGAATATAGAGATTACCGATCCTATGTTAAAATTTATTCTGGTTTTAAATATTCATTATATAATGACAAATACTAAATTTCTTTCTGAAATGTTCAATATTATTTATTGTTTATGCTTTGATTCAATTGAATACTCTGTACCTATAGCATTTTATTCGAAATCTTACATAAAGGATATCAGATCGTTTAATGTTAATAAATGTATAAATATAATCCTTTTACCTGTTCATTCTTGATTATCTGTCTATAATCTTCGATTCTTGAAATGTATAAACGCCTGCTTACAGACTGACGAAGAAAAAAGAAGGAAGCTGCCTGTCGCAATGCCGATGTTTGAACGCGCTACTTGTTCTATTCCAAAGTCCCAAATCGGTTTCTTCGATTACATCATCAACGATATGATGGAAACTTGGGATGGTAAAATTTTAAATTGACAAACTAAAGTTTTCTAATTTCAAAAATATATTTTTTTTAATTATAAAAAATTATTTTTTTAGCATTCATTGATTTACCCGAAATGATCAATTACATGAGACAGAATTATGAAACGTGGAAAGACTATAACGTGCGTATAAAAAATCGAATTTAAATTATATCACTTGTATCGTATATGTATTGTTTTATAACTGTTGTGACATAAATTCACCTTTCGGACATTATAATGATGGACTACTTATGTCACGTAAAAGCGTCGTGCGATAAGTGCGAATTGAGGTCATACAGTATTATATAAAATAGATTAGTTATGCTGAAAATAATTTTGTATATATTTATAATTATTATACGTTTTTACTTTAGGACCGTGGAATATCAACTCTGCAAGATGTTGAAAAACTACAGCAATCACCGGATTTACAAATACCTCAGTCTTCTTGAATGCAAAATAATTATATGAATAGTCCTCATTTTCATTTTCCTTCTGTCATTCAATTACAATGTTACTGAATATAACTAACTTTTTAATTATGAAGAACGAGCAGTGCGACTATTGAAATAAAGTACTTATAATTATTATAAATATAGAAATGTGTTAGAGAAATTTATTTCTTTTATGTATAAAAGAGCAAATAAAAATTGTTGAGTTAAACGGTTAGATTATATATTAGAAAATAATATTGTAATAAAAAGACTTTAAAGAAAATTAATCAACTATTAAAAAATCGCTGAAACGTACTACCTCAAATAAAAAGTTATCAACTATTAAAAAAATCGCTGAAACATACTACCTCAAATAAAAAGTTATAACACTTAAGAAATAAATATGAACATACCATTTTATCCTCTATAATTATTTATTCGTTTCCTGACGGTGATCTAAATAAACAATATACATGTGATGGAAAAAATCATTAATGCTTTTTAATTGTAATTTTTCTTTATTGTATTCTTGATTTTTTTCAATAAAACAATTCTACAAAATGCGGTTTTCTTTCCGTGTAAGTATTACAATCATTGGTTTTTTTTTCTCTTTTCTTATAATTTATACCAATCTAACGGATTTTATAATATGAAACAGTAAACGAGACTCTTTGAATAGTCCTTTTTTATTTATTGTTTGTCATTCTATTACTTTTTGCGATCTTTAAATTAACAATTAGTTACAGATGTCATTTTGCAGGACTACATCGGTGTTTTATTGTTATGTTGCCCGCGGTTTTACATTTTTTTTTTCGTTTTTTTTTTCATCTATTTTATTTCTTTGTTTTCCTTTTTTTTGTAACACGTAGAATACTCCTTTCCTTCATCTTCAATTAAGCAATCAACCGTTGGTAAGTATTTACTACCGTAGGAATGCACATGCAGTGATAAAAATTCCGTTTAAAAGACATCAAAACGCGTGGATACTTTATTTTATTTTTTATTTTTAAATCGTGCTTTTTAATACAGCAAATTACCAAGTTACAGACTCCATAATCAGTTCTTCGCTTACATCTCACCATCATTTATTTTTTACTTCTCCGATGTAACTTAATACTATCAAACACTATCTTTACCGATGTCTCATTCATATTGTTATCTTTAAATATTTATTAAGAGATTGTAATGCGATCATAGTTATAGTTAACATGCATTTTTCTGACAGACATTAAAACTTGCGTTTCTTTCGTTTTTTTAAATTCTTGTTCTTATAAGTGGACCATTTTTTTCTTCATTGTTTGTTAATACAATTGTCGATCGAAAAGTAACCGGGTGTACCTTACTTTCGCTTATGACTCTTAAACACTCATTACAAGTTGTTACAGCTTTTATTTTTACGTTTTTTTTTCTTATTACGGTGATAGTAAATTACGCAAATCCTTATGTCCTAGATTATAATGCCACTCCGTGTAAGCATACGTGATCATTCCTATCAAATGTACCACAAACGTTAGTATATAAGTATTACTTATACCATATGGTGTGCCTTACTTGCCTAGCCCTACTTGCTCTAAATTCACGCGTAACCCCATAATGCTTGAACGACAAATAGATATCGATTTTTTCGAGTTAGCAGGATACAGTTAACGTTGACATTATGATAAACCATCGTTATTATTTAAATCTTCTTTCCTTCATTCTTTTATTAATCAATCTTGCTTCCTTTTTTATTTCATCAGGTTCGTGTAAACATTAGCCTACATTACCCTTAAGTTATCTAATACCTAGCCCTAATATAGGTTAAGGGATTCAGGAATAGATTTTTTATGTCTAAAATAAAGGATAGTGGTGTGATTTAATCTCGATCATTTTATATTCTTTTAGTTATTATAGCTTACGTCCATATTTGGGAATGGATAGATTAAACAAATGAAATCTCTATAACGAAAAAGGAAAAAAAAACTATCAAAGGTAAGTGATTGGGATTATCTAATGACAGTGCCCTTAATTAAGAACGTAGTAACATTCGTGCTTAAATGGATTTATAATTAAAAAAGCTTACATGGAGAGTTACCTTGCTAGCTACCGAAGTCTTAGTTACAACTTCGTAAGAAAAATGAAGATGTTAGTGTTTTTCATGTTCAATCGTAAGGTAACTTTTAAAATTTACTCGTGTACGATTCAGATTTTCAGGAATCATTAAGGTAATTTAATCATCAAAATTTATTAAGTTAAATATGCGCGCAAATGCAACTGCTCGCGAGTAGGATTTAAAAGTTTAATTTTTGGATATTGGGTGACATTTAGTGGTTATCATAACATATATATGCATATATTACGTAGTTAAACGCTTGTTATTAATGTCTCATTCATATTTGAATCAAAAAACTTGGTGAAAGCTTTTTTCCATTGTGATTAATGTGGTTATGTACTTCTGATTCTGATAACTTTGGCGTGTACATTAATTAACACCAAAGAAGAATAATCGAATTGGAGAAATTAATATTATAGCCTTTAATATTTATCTAGCTTATTTATTAGCTGGTTAAAAATTAAAGATTATGATTATATTTATTTTCCGTTACATGCGACTATGTGATTACACAAATTAGCATATTTAGATTATTAAATGAATGCGAGCTACTACACATCGTCAATGTTTTATTAGTTACCCTAATTGTGGGTTCCTTGTTTTTTGTTCCCTTTCACCCTACAATCAATATCAATATCAGTTAGGGACATACTTTTCTGTTACCCTACTTCGCAATTTCCCGAGTTTGTTTTCTAACATCAAGTTTTTATCAAGCTCATTGTATAATTATACGCAAATCGTAAACCTTCCGATCTAATCTTTTACCCTTTTTGTAACCTTTAGAGATGGTCCTTACGTTTAACCTAAGCTGCTACTTACCATCTCAAGATAGAGCTACTGACTATTCATCACAATCTCAGTTAAATATAACCCTTAGATTACATATAACTTTGACTTACTCTGAATAATTATTTACCTTATCTTAAGATTTATAAAGAACGTTAAGCTTGCAAAAGCTAATAAATGCAGCTGCTTTAGCCGTAGATTTAAGAATTTTTTGTAAATGTGCGCATATGAGAATGAGTTGCTTTAAATAAAAAAGATAAAAAAAAAGAAAAAGAAAAAGTAAAAAAGAAAAATTTAAGATCTCTAGGTCGATATCAAGATAACGTTCCTTGTTCGCACGACAGTATTAATTGTTTTTTAATATCTTAAGACACAGTAGCACAATATTCATCGCAAGCTCGATCAAATATAACTGCAACTTACTAGATTACGCGTTACATTGACTCACTATGAATATATCCTTATCATTATCTCAAAATTTATAATAAACACTAAGCTTGTGCGACTTGAAGTAAAAGCATATTATTAAACGAATAAAAATTAATAAAATAAAGAATTTACAAAGCTATGGAAACTCTAAATTAAGACTGCATATCGAAAAAAGAAAACAAAATAAATACAAAATTTTTAACAAAAGTACCTACAGTAGTAAGTTACTTGATATTATAAATGTAGCGATACCAAGATAACGTTCCTTATAATAGCAACATATACGTAGTTACTACCGTAGTATGTTTACGCTTTCCTACTGTTCGATGTCAATTAATAATCGTCAAAATTGTTTTCTTTTCTCTCCAAACCATCAAAATTGGGCGGTTTTAAGATTTTAATTTTTAATAATTATAATTATAAATCTATGGCCCTTTTTTACTTCTATTTAGCATTGAAGCATAGTGTTCGTCTTTAATGAAAACTCTCATAGGATCAATTGTTGATGTAAGTCAGCCCAAAGAAAAAGATCGAACACTTGCTTGACACTTTTATTTTTTTTTGTTATTAATCGTTTAACATTATTATTAGTGCAAATTCAACTTTTCTCGTTGTTGTTGTGAGCATCGATCGTAGTGTCTCCGCGTGGCATAACGTGCAGCCAAATGATTATTGGCCTTTCGTACTGCACGTTATACCCCGCGGAGACAACGCAAAGCAATTTAACGACCTATTAAGTTCTTACTGATCACGATCTACGATCGAATGTTGACCTTTACTTTTAGTTTTGGAGATTTCTCAAGATTATAGCAAGGATCTTAATATCTTTTTAATGCGGGTTTAAAAAGTCTTGTCGATCAAATTCAAAAACCCTGATTTTCAAATGTTAAACTTCAAGTTTACAATAATGTGTTTCAATTATTTGAATTAGATGTACCGTATTATTTGCCCTCTGCAATTTATGTTTCTACACGATTACACTTTAGCGTTTTTTATGTTATCGCTTACATTTAAATATTAACCCTTGAAAATCTGAATATTTGGAAGCTTATTCTATTTCGCATTACATTCTCTTATAAAACTTGCAACTTTACCGTTTTCTTTTTAGTTATAAGTGGTGATTTAATCGTTTAGATCTTTTATTATTAGAGCAGGTACTGTAAATATTGGGATATCTTGGAGGAAAGTTCAAGTAATTTTCAGATAGCAACTATCCCATGACTTTTACTATAAGTAAAAGTCATGGGATAGTTGCGATCTTCAAACTACTTCTCTTTTATGAAGAAATAAAAAGAAAATATAAATTTTTAACCCTGTTTATATTATATACTAAATGTTTTACTTTTTAATAATTTGTTTGATGAGGAAATTTACGGACCGCTTATTTCTTACACAAGTCCGATTAAGAAAAGAAATTTATAGGGAAATTAATAGACGATAAATTTTAGTAGAGTATTTAGGGTTAATTTGATTCCCAACCTGCAATCAATTTGATTTTCTGAGCGTAACTTGGTAATTTACAGAGTCGGCTATTGCTTAATTGTATAGATATTCTATTTAAGAAGTACGACGAGGTGTTAATTATATATTTATTTTGACCTCCTTAAATTGATCAAAAGATGCGCAAAAGTTATTCCAAGTATAAAAAAAGACTTGCTTCAAAAAAAGTGTTTGCAAACTCTATAATAATACAAGTGAGAATGATATCAAACTCTGTTTTATCTCTCGTTTACAAGTTTAAGGCTCCTAATCACACATTGAAAGGACTTGTTTAAACATTCGGTGTACAAGCACTAGAACCGTATATTTCTAGAGGAATCACAGCTCGACGATCGCTGCTTCGATCAAAATTTAAAACTTATTTACGCACTCATTCAAAGAGAATCAACTCGTTATATTTGTTTTCCTTTTATTTGTATTGTAGCTTTCTCTCGCATGCTCTTGTGTAAATATAAAAAAAAATTTGTAGGATCGCGTACACGTGCCTATTATCTCAGTCTTAGCAGGGGCTAAGCATACGCAAAATTACGATGGAAGATTTTGCTGTTGTGCTTCGAATTTCGACAAAAAAGAAACGTTATATTAAGTTTGACATTTCATACTAACTGCACTGGTCGTATTTTTCCCTTTTCTCTTTATTTATCGCTGTTGTAATCGCGGGGGGCGCCCCCGCCCCCTCTAGGGGCGCCGAATCTCGGTACCGTTTAAGCTATCTTTTCTCGTATATTTTAAAAAAAATATATGTATATATATGTACGATATAACAATTACGAATTATAATACTAAGTAAAATTCAGTACGAAGGTTAAATAATAAATAGCTTTTCTTTTAGTCAGCCGACTAAAACGCGAGGATGGCGATTGGCGAACAAGCGTTTAAAAACTTATTTTTTTTCTTTACCGATTTTTCAAAGAAGGCATGACATAGGCCAAATCCCAATTGTCACATTTTCCTGACGCCAAAGTTGCTTTTTAAACGGAACTGCGGTACGTCACGAAAACGATAATAATCAAAAAACATTAAACAACCCACTTGCATGTAACGTACGTCTCCTTGCAGAAACAGGTCTCACACAAGCAGGTATACCTAGGAACTACATTTTTCCGGTTGACCCCCTGATTACAGAAGAAAACAACAAGTCGAGCGTTTTTATGACATGAAGCTCGTAATGGAAGGATCCCTTTCTTTTATGACGTAATGATTTTGGTTATGCTACTCGATGATTGTACCTTTTTAAATGTTTAAGTATTTAAAGATAATAAAACTTGTGTACAAGAAAAAGACTAGTAGCTATATTATCGACAATTGGTGAGAAAGACAGCTTCACAAGTGTATCGGAATATCATAGTGTTGCTGATCGACGATTAACGCGCTCAAGTACGATATAATCCTTAACCTAACACACTCGTCTACGACCTAGCCGACAAGATTGGAATCTGACTCACTCTCCTCTCACATCCGAATTTAACGTGCTTACTGTTCTCTTACATTGATTGTATGTGGGACTTAGCTGTCAAGCTGACGCAGAGTCCAATGTGATGGCCTCGTTCAATTATTTTCTTTCTTTTAAATCATACTTGAGTAAGTTTCTGTTTTCTTTATATTGTGCCTGATCGCTAATCCGGAAGCCTCCCAAACCGGGGCGTCCGAAGACACCCGGTTTTCCAAGCCTTGTCAAATGGCTCTGGATTCGCTTACCATTTAGATCGACTATCCAACATAAGCAACCAGACTATAGGGGCCTCTCATTTAAGGTATCTTCAACTATAGCGTGGCACGGGTAGAACTTTAAAAGAGGATGTGATTCCAAGATGACTAATAAATGCAATGCTAAACCAGAAACAGAGAAAACATTTTTCAAGTACTGTTATCTTAAAATTTTAATTTCTTAATTTAAAATTTTTATATTATTAATGTTATTTTTATATTATTAATTATTAATAAAAAAAAATTCTAACAGCGCTATGTGTAATCAAGAGAATGCTTATAATTTCAAAATACTATTTTAAGTAAACGTAACATCAGCCACTTGGATAACTTATATATGTGAAAAACCCCATAAAATAGTAACTTTTTACGTTTTTTTTTTTTTTTTTTTT
>UCWB01003535.1:0-12435 GCA_900474355.1 Torymus geranii | reverse complement strand
ATATTTATGTAAAAAAACCTAAATACATATTATAAATAAAATAGTTTTTATTACTTTAATTCTCAAAACTTAAACTCCAAGACCACTTTCGCTCACGTAAAGCAGCTAAATATTTAATAACACCGGTCCAGGCTACCCGGTTGATCGGATAATCAGCCATATCATCGAAGATTTAAAGCAACGAGCAAGCTCTCGTGAAAAAAATCGGAAGCAGTCTCGCGCACTTACCCTCCGGCCAATCGCCCGGAGACTCTCGCCACCTGATTTCGTTAAAAGCCACCTCCTGCACGTTGCTCTTGCGAAAGAGCTCTGCTCGATTTTGCTTGCACGCGCATTCCCGCTGCACTTCTACACTCTTATTCAAATCTAATCCGTCGAAAAATCTCTATATCTACACGCTGTGGAAGGGCCGTGCGTAGGTAATCGATTTGCCCGGCAGCGCGAGCTCGACTTTCGGATTCGGCTTTTTAATTTCGCTCGTCACCCGAGGCTAGATCGAGCTGCCCAGGAAGTGACGAGCTTGTGTTTTGCATATATACGTGCGCGTATATAGCCGAGCGATTAGAATCTCAAGATGAAGCGGATTCTCGTGCGAAAAAAGGCCTGACCGAAAGTGGGCCGTTATCGGTTTTCTAATGGCCAATTACGGCGGTCGGGCCTTTTTTCGGTGGACCGGTATCGTGTATCTCGAGATTTACACGCTAGTCTTTTTTTTTGGACCAGCTCGTCTCATGTCCGTCAGTTGGTTACCGACTGTCGATGACGATGATGATGATGAAGAAATAGGAATGATAATTGCGTCGTTACAGTTCTAAGCTAATTGATTTATGTCGCCGCGGATGAAAGAGCGACAATACTGGATCTAACTGTGATCTACTTTTCGAAATGTAGCATAATTTGATATTTGATTTCATCAGCAATATTGTGACATTTTAATTCTATGGCATACTTCGATTATATACAATAGAAATATATGTTTTGTTGTACGCAAAAATGTCTTCTTCGGGCAGCCAATATAGCTAATGATTTATTGTAAAATGTTATACTTGTTGACATTAATTTTCAAGCTACAATTTAGCTTCCTATAACTAATTAGAAAATATAAACTTGGTAGGGCCATTAAAATTTACTAGCGGTAAATAAGTACGTAATAAGAGGTACGTGCAAATTTACTTTTAGGTCCCATTAAAAGGATAGAAATGGAAACTTGAAAATGCATCAACCTAAGAAACAAAAAAATATTTTTATTGAAATACCTTGTAAAGATAAAATTTTATTCAATTATCGTAACTTATGTTACAATTATCATGTAGAGTTTAAAGTTTATAGATTGAGTTTATGTAGTATGCCTATAGTACCTCTGCATGTGAATAAAAATAATGATTAAGTAATTTATTATGAATAAATTAAAACTGTTAATGAACGACATTAGATACCACGAAAAATTTTCCACGTTTTATACCGCCAACAAAACTCGTTTCCAAGTCTTACTTTTTCAAATTCCATAACCGGCTAAAACGTACACTTAAGAAAGCATTTGACCACCAAACACAAATACAACGACACTTCTGTAAGCCCGTTACTTCACAGTATAAAAAGCGATAAATCACTTTATTAGAGGCGCTAAAGGAAAAGTTCAAAACCGGCGCTACTCGCAGCCGCATTATAAATGAAGAATCGAAGGAGGATATATATAGCGCCGTCGATGCATATACGTATACATGTGTAACGAACAAACTATGCCCTCGTCATTTTCTCGAGACCATCGTAAATTTCATCGCCGCCACCGCAGCTCGTAATCACGCGTGCATCCAAGTTGCGACCGGTTATTATTAGCGGCTTCAATGAACGGGGTTCGTGATTTTATTTCACCTGCCCACCTTTCGATCGCTCTGCCCGCTTGATGATACGATATTCTCGCGCCTTTCTCTCGGTGACCTCTGTGCGTAAGAAAAAATTCGGGCTATTTACGATATCGCTTGATGGTCTTCGAAAATGCAGTGATACGGCACAGATTTGTCGAATTACTTTCCCGGTAGAAATCAATCTCATTTTTAGAGCGATTTATAACTATAATTACATGTGTTATGGCAAAAAAGGCTATGATTTGCTGCCATTAGTGGAAAGGTTTTTATATTCATTTTCTTCATTCTTTTACATAATTACTTGAAGAAGAATTCAAACAATGTTATTTTTCCAAGTATTTTTTAAATTGTCGAACTATTCATAACAGAAGGTATACATCCTAACAAAGTTAGTAAAATTTTCACAGTGCGCAAAGTAACCATTGAAATGACCCATGCAAATGACCCATGCAAATTTTTTTTTGCAAATGACCCATGGGTCATTAGCAAAAAAATGGCGACTATTTTTCGGTGAGTACCGTCATTCTTAAAATTTAAAAAGAACATAAACGTCCTGTAATTTCAATTTTTTATAAGTTTCTCATAAAATACTTATTACTTACTTTCATATCACTAATAGATGAAGGACTAATAAAAAATTGAAATTACAGGAAGTTAATGTATTTTTTAAATTTCAAGAATGACGGTACTCACCGAAAAATAGTTGCCATTTTTTTGTAAATGACCCATATAAATAACCTGAAATTAATGTATCTTTTGGTAAATTGATTATATTTATAGATAATATATTTTAAATGAAAGGGTCAATTTATTACCAAACTAACTCTTCAAAGGCATTGCTATTCTACTGATGGTGAGTAACAGAAAACAATAAGATAAAAGTTCTTTTCGACATTTTTGATAAAGCCAAATTATACGATAACTGATTAATATCAAAAAGAACAGAAATTTAACAGTTTTATATACATTATTACCAAGATACTATATAGTATTTAAATAAAAATACAGCAAATATCCATTTTCATTCCTTAACAACTTAAGAAATGAGGATTAATAATTACTGCTTTTTATTCCCACGATATAAATGTTATCTTTAATTACAAAGTATACTTAATGTCTTTATTACACGCAGAAATCGTTGAACTTTCTTTAAACGGCTTTAGCCTAAAAAGCGCAATTAAAGAAGTATATCTTCATTTTTTGTTTATAACAGAAGGAACCAGAACTTGTCTCTCATAAAAGGGTCGGTCTTGCAATTTTCAGGACAAGAAAAAGAAGAAACGGCGGCATCCATACTACATTACGATGTGTCAAGCAATTAAGTGCGATTACGGCCTGTATATCGGTACAGTGTAATTTTGAAGTACACATCGTCGAAGTGTTTTAATTCCAGAACCGCAATTTTGAATTATAATTTTTTCTTAAACCGGCTGATACAAGGAAGCCGAACGCTGTGACATGAATGGTAAGCAGGAAACCATGAAAAATTATGATATTTATTATAGTTGAAATACCGAGATTTTATTATGCTATAAAAGCAAATACGTCTTTGCCATTAACAAGAAAATACTTAAATAAACATATATTCATTATTCATTAAGAAATTTACGCGAGATAAATACATTGTCCTTATAACGTATATAACATTCGAAGCGAAAATGAAAAAATGATAAAGCAAACGGCAGAGCTTTTTGCAATATTATTGCTTTATTATTAAGGTATTAAATTTCTTAATGTTTGCACTTTCTACTATCATTCATAATCTCGTAAATATATTTTAATATTTTCATACATAATAAAATAACTCAACAACAGAGTATATTTCGAAAATCGCATATTTCTCAACAATAAGTAAGCTTTTTAATTTTCTATGACATTTATAAGCCAAGGCTTTCATGAAAATCGATGAAAAATAAAGACAAATCACTAAAATAACATTTAAAATTCAGATCGAAAATGGAAAACGAGTGGAAACTGTATAAATGAAAAATAGATGCAGACGCGAGATGACGATCAGCGAGGGGGATAGCACAAAAAGCCTGCGAGGAAATCCTAAAGGGACGGCAAGTCGTGCACACACATACAATGTATACTCGCGCAAATAAAGGACGTAACAGAGAGAGAGACGAGCTGCTTCGATGGTCTCTCTCTCTCTCTCATTCTCGGGAGAGGGAAGCCGCTAAGCGGCATTCCAGTCGGACCAAGTCCAGCGCCACCCAACGGTAACCGACGAGCCCTTATCTCCACGTGTATACGTCATAGATGCGCAACACTGTGTATATATCGTGTCTTCGGCGATGCGACTTTCCCCCTCGGCGTTTGTCGCGCGTGGTTTGAGAAGAGCTGACAGAGTGTGATTTGGATTTCGTTTGATTGATAAATTGTTTGGAAGTAAGACTTTTTTCTCTAAAATTTTTATATTGACGTTTTTTATATCAGAAACATGCACGAAGTTCATGATTTATTCGTCTATTATCATACCTATATTAATTATTTTATTTAATCAATTTATAAGCACAATTAATATTTACGCACGTTTCGAATTTAAAAATCAATTAAAGAAATTTAGATGATTGAAATTTTACAGCATTCGTAAAATACATCCCGCGTCAAATTACATTAAACGAATAAAATGTATGTAGCACATTACTTTCAATTGTAAGGACTTATTCTAGGTAACCCATTTATGAAGCAGAAATCTTAAAAAATGGCGATAAAAAGCCATAATGATTGGCCATGAATTTCTTGTTATGATTTCAAAATTTTATAGGCAATAATTTTCCGTGACGACATTATCAAACCCGCTGTTTTATTGCTCGATGGATTTATGATTAATAATGAAATACTGCGGAAGATTGCAAAACGGCCAAGTGCATTCGAAGAAAATCTAAGAAAATAATGTATTTTTGTAACTATGTAACTTTCAATAAAAGCAATAAATTGAGCTATGTAATTATATGCTTTTAATTATGGATATATTTTTTCTGGATTATGCAGGGAACATCATTTGAACATTTATAAATACTTTTAATGATTTGTATAATGATTTTATGTTTGTTATTCTTTTTCAAAATATTTCATTAGTTATTATTGGTTTTAATTATAGTGCTGTAATTGATTGTTTGGGCGCATACTATTATGAAGTTATCGCATTTGTTTCTCCACTATTAAGACAAATAAAAGCATCTTTTGCATTTATGTCGAATATTTATATTTTAAAATGAGTTAAAAGTTAACGCTAACCACAAACTTAACAAGGTTTCTTGTCTCTCTCGTTCTGAACAGGTTTTTTTTGGCGCACCAAGAGCATGAAAATCATTTGCATGCAAACTCGATGCGCCTGATCCCGAGTGGATAAAATAATTACAGTGAGATCGGCACCCCAATGTCTTTGTACATCAGAAGCATCAAACTGCTGCATATTTTGAGCATTCAGGAATTCTACGCGACCTATCTTTTAATTTTGATACGCATTCTAAAGAGAAATATATTTTGAGATCCAGAAGCACGAAAGGGGAAATAGAATGGGCAGAACGTTATGTGTGGACTCTTATTTTCTAGAAAAGTTACCTATTTGCGCTGAATTAAAACTTTTCCATGGATCAATAATAAATTATTGTTGTAAAAAATCTATAAACAGAAATATTTTTACCTAGTAAAGAGGTAATAAAAAGTGAAGGAGATGCAGATTGAGTGCAATAAAGTCAAAGATAAGATTTATTCATAAATTTGCAGGGAATAACGTAGAAATCGTGCATGACATAGAACAATTTACGATATCAAGAACTAATAAATTCAACTCATAAAGGAATTGTTTTCTTATTATTGAACATAATAGTTATTGCTTTGTATACGTATATCGTAAAGGGAAATATGTAAAACGTAATACTGAACTTAGTATTGGTAGTGATAAACAGCAATGATGAATTATTAATCTCAAAAGCATATAAATTATTTACGCAATGTATATAAATTTAAAAAGATATTCAATAAGTATAAGACGCTGTTTAGCTGTCTACGCTGTAACTACTTTAAGCACATATTTGATAACTTCAAATTGAAACAAAGAAGGCATAGAGAACAAAGAAACGGCAAGAAGATAGTATAAAAAAAGAGTAAAGAGAGACAATAAGAGAGAATACAAGTAGATTTCATAGTTACACGTCGTATTCAAGCGAAACGAGAGACGAAGAAAGAACACGAGGAAGGCGAAGACGAAGAAGAAGAGGAGGAAGAAGCAGAAGAAGTTGAAGAAGAAACGAGGGATTGGCCTAACGGGACACACGGACACATACACACACACACACACATACAGAGGAACCGGCGATCGGCTATGTGCGCGCATTATAACCCACACCGTACCGGCTTTGCGTAAAGCACATACGCGCGCGGCAGTGGCGTGAGACAACTCGCGGAGAGAGCGTCCTTTTTATCTCTGCCTTCGTCGTTGTCGCCGACTCTCCCCCTCCGTGTTCTTTTCTTCTTTTCGGAGAGTCCCCGGCTAATGTCGGCTCATATACGCGTGAGATATTACGTAAACACGCCGGATATTGATCGCACGCTGTTTTATTGGGAGCTTGTGAAAGCTGTGAAAGGGTTAGAAAATTTTTATTATCATTCTATGGTTCTAGACAGTCGGATCTTTTAATGTGGCTGTGGCATTATAATATGTTTATTTAAAAATTTTAACGACGAGGAACCATTAAAAAGTCCTTTCGTGACAAATAAAATATTTCATCCGTTTAGCGACATATTTTGATAATTCATTAGTATAGACAAATTTATAGAACGGTGTAAGTAATCCTTTTATTTATATCAGTAATATAAAATTACTTTGAAAGTTTAAAAATTTATATTAAAATTTCAACATTATCTTTATGATGAATAAACGATATATGTGATTATAAAATAAGTTGAAAAAATTATTTATTAAAATTTTCACTAAATTGCATTACCTACTTCAGATCTTTATTATATGCCTTTAAGATGAATAGCGCGATAAACCTAAAACTTGTTAATTTCACTAATCCTGTACCCACATTTAATTAATCATGAAAAAACGGTTTCGATAAATACCTTGATGCAACACGCGAAATGCACATAACAAACGCCAGGCACAATTAATCCTCTAAGTACACACACATCGACGCCGAAGATTTACAGGCGTAACCGGCGCGTATATCAGTCGCTCCGCAGCTGTTAAACCGGCGATGTTTTACGCGGCGATTACTGCCCCGCGAATGTACTGATAATCTTTTACGACTCGCGTGTTGACCCGCAGAAGATGAGCGAATCCGAGAAGGAGGGAGAGAGATGACGTTTTTGCGTCACGCGTTCGCGACGGTTTTACCGGTTTGAAATCGTTATGGACCTGGCGGGAGTTTTTTCCCCGCCCGTGTGGATAGTGCTTTTAGCGTTGTTTATTCGATAGTCGCGGCGAGTTTTGCCCAGCGCGCTTTCTATTTTATTCGAGAGGATGCGTGCCATTTTATGCGGGTAATAATAAAATGGTTTCGAATTTAATTTTAATACAGCCGCGTCATTATCTGCTTAGAGAAAATTAATGTTGTTCTATTAACCATTTTATATATATATATATATATATATATGTTGAAATTAAACGTCCAAGTCTTGACATAAATTTTGCGTTTTTAGAGCAACTCTGCGCCATTCTTTAAAAAAAAATTTAATCCCATACCGACTACTAATCCGTTGAAAATTGTAATTGAAAGAAGTCGCAAAAAGTCATGGCAATTATCCATCTCTCTTCGTGTGCATGGAGCGCACGTACGATAGGTATACATATAAAGCAAAGCGCGCGATGACTTCCGCTCGCGATTTAACGACTCGCAATCGTAATTACAGCAGTAGTCGCAGCGGCGACGACGACTACGACACGAGACGTCGATCAATTTTCCCCTCTTGTTGGCTTTCCGTCCTCCTGGAAACGCTCCGAGTGCGCGCTCGCCATGTACACTTATGCCCCGTTTAATCGATCTTTAATGACTCGCGCAGAGAGCATCTCACGCGGGGCGAAACGCACGGCTATAACGTCAATTAGGCGAGCGCCGTGTTATGCTAATGCCGTACGTTGCTACGCGCACCAATCATCTTTCACGGGGGCTCGGCTAAGTACTCGCTTGCTACCGAGTTGTGTCGTGAGTTCGTACGTGTGTGTGTACTGTTATTACGCGCGGCTACTATATCCGCGTGATCTATAGGTATGTATCCCGATATACAATAAACAGGTGGCTACAGACCGTATGATGTTTCGAGACGAAAGGAAAAATGAGATGGGAGAGTGATGCGAAATTTCGTACCCTTCAGACTTTTACATTTGGATCGTAACTATGAGTGATATGAGTTATGAGCTTTGATTGAGCTGTTGTACTTTGTGATGAGGAGACGTTAAAATGATCGTTTAAGAATTATGATCGGTTTCCAAAACCTGAATGAGAACGAATTAAGAATTGATAATAAATTAATTGATAATTATTAGTAAATAAATTATTCTGGAGAAAAAAATAATTTTTTCTATAATTTGAGTTTTGCACGTGCTTATTCCGAAAATGTAATCGTATTTTTTTTATCGACTGAAATATACGGTAATCATATCAAAATTATATTAAAACTCTGTGCAATTACACGAAAGTTATTATGAGCCTTATACATCAATTTTTAAGCATGTGTGGTCCCGCACATAACGATCATCATTTAAAGCCTTGAAAACATTGAAAAGACATTACGATGCGTTATGCATAACACTTCTCGAAAGTTTAATTTCAGGACTCGCACACACTGACGATCTTTTTAATGTAATTTACGTTATTTTTACTGCACATTCGGTCAGTTTTATGCGACGAAAAAGGTGTGTTCGTTGCTCCAATCGGCAATTGAACTTACGTTATCTTCGCCTCTTTTTTACTGCGATTTTTATTGCCGCGCGCGCGCACTAGAATAATGTATTCCGCCCTGTAATCGCAGTCAATGTAAATTATAACGTTGATCTCGTACTTTACGATGTATGACTTTGTGTTGCAAGATCGTAAATTGTGTTTTCTTAATACGTGATCAATACCCATGGGCCATAGGTCTTGCCATTTTTTACTAAAACCTAGTGGTAGCCGTGTTTATTATGAAAAAAAATTTGTAATTTCATTCATTAAACAATGATTTATTGAATCGCAAGAAAACTGAATATAGTGAAGGAAGCTATATAAATTATATTCAAATTGTTGTCAACTAAATTTATCGCTACACGTATAAGAATTAATGTGTGCAATAATCTTTTTCTAGAATAGTTTATATAGATTTTTCTGGAGAATTTCTACTTCATTGATTACAATATGTATAAAGTATACTACTTACTTCTTCGCGTAACATAAAATTTATTGTATTCCACACAAAAGCTATAATTATAGCACTAAAAATATAACCGATGACTTTGGTTCTTCTGTATCTATGACCTAACGTAAACACTTCGAAACCCTATCCGTCTGATTAATACCGATGAATAATAACAACCTACAAGCGCATATACACGGAAAACCAATTATACGCACCCTCGTCCCGCTCTAGTTCTTTCTCGCTCGACTAAAAGCTTTCTCTCTCTTACTCTAAAATCACCCTGCGATAATCACTGTCCAATCTGAAGGCTACACGCCTCGCCTACCGCGACTAACTCGCGCTTCCCGCGTAGCTCATGCATAAATACATGCGCGACGCCCAAGGCGGCCGTGCGAGCTAGCCCTTCGGGTATAGGCCACATCGGCATGGGCGTCTCGTTGTTGCATATATTCGCACGGAAAAATGGCGGCTGACGCACCTGCGGCTAATTTGTTTTCTCCCGCGCGCGGCGAGCTTTTCCTTCCGACAGTCGCGCGACGCGTTTTCGATTTTTCGCGCGTCGAGCGCCATACGGTTTGAGGAGAATGATTTACGAGCCCGCGCAAGTGCGCGCCTCCTCTTCGGTAAGTAATCGTTATATGCATGCGAACCGATGGGGAGGGAGGATCGGATTGGCAGTTGAAGATTGTGTGCGTTAAATAATATAGGCGGATTTAAAGTATCATAAGATTTTAATTGTCGGGGTTTATGCTATACTTTGAAGTGGGATTTGCTTTGGAACCTCAGAATGATGATCGAAATATTTAAAAAATCTGATTTAAAAAATCCTCATTTAGTATTTGTTTATAACAAAAAAGACGTTATTGATATAAATAAATAACTACCAAACGATAATTTTAACGATAATTTAAACGATAATTCCATAATTGCTTTACATAATACAGAATGATATTTACACTGAGAAAAAAAATGTTCACATCCATATACTTATATTGCTGCGCATGTATAATTAATGATACACTTTTGTCTTATCAACGTATATGATCAAGTTAAAATTAATACCTTCAATTTTCATAACAAAATTTTTCATCGAAAACAGGGATACCCCAATGTTAATCAATTTGCGTTCCAGTCGAGCTTAAATATACGAACTTTGATTTACAAGCTCAGCGTATTTTTTCCGACCGCGAGGAATTCAATGAAATAATTAATCGAAGCGAATATCGCGCGCGTATGCAAATGCAGCCGAAAAAAAGGCGCGCGGGACATTCGTGAAATATTTCAAGCGCGTTAATGATGTATTTCGCAAAAAGGAGCAGCGCGAGAGACACGTCGCCCGCGCGTATACATACACGCACGCACGAATTCAGCGAATCTCGCGTGCGCGCGCACCGCGGGTTTTTTATCACGTCATAAAACATCTGTATATCGAGCAGTGCTACAGCTTGTGCCCGCGAAAAATAAAAAGCTACGCAAACGCCGTGCGATCGCTGCACGCCGCGCGCGTTCATTCACTACTGGTCACGTACCGGTGAAAACATATATATATGTGTAGTGTATACATATATATAATATACTTTCTTATCTCGGCCGCGCGGCGTAGTTTTCAATTATCCGTACCGTTACGTCGCCCTCCCTCGCGCAAAAATTACAAAAGGACGAGCAGGCGAGGATATAGCATCTCTCGCGCGCGGGAAATTCAAAAAAGTTGCGCGCGCGCGCACTCGATTGACCGCGATTTTTACGAGCTGCGGCAAATTGCGCGATCGCGAGCGAGCCTGATTACGCCCGGTGAAATTTACATGGGGGCAATTACCCGAACGCGCGGGCGAATCTCTCGGCTCTTAAATTACTCGCCGAAACTACAACTCTTGTCAAATGCTGCGCGAGAGGATTAAGAGGATGTGAAAGTCTTTACTTTTTGCGTGTCGGCTCGCTCGCTCGCTCGCTCTCGAAATTTACCACGCGCGACCTGTTGTGTGTAATAACTTTTTCGCGGAAATACTTTGTATTCGCAGCTCCTTTTAATTTCTCCTTACCTATACGATTTTTTTATATCGAGAGTCATTATATACCGTAGGATTGCCGCACGCTCGCAATTAAGTTTGATTTTAATTTATATTCGGAAGTATTTTATAAGACGCATGAAACTTTTTATTTTTCAAGATGGGGCATTAAAAAGATATTTCAATGTGTATACAGAACTTACGTAGGTTGGGGCAGTTGGGGAATGCTGACTTGTTTTACTCACCTGTAACATAGAAAGAGAAATACATCATCAGACATGTTTGGAAATATTTTTTCAAGTAATTATATTATTTATTTATTTTGTAGTATTAAAAAATATAATTTTATGACGTAACGATAAGTAGTACAGAAAATACACAATTATAAGAACATGCGAAAGAAGGAAGTGAGGGACAAGAAGTAAGCAGGTAAAACACCAGCGGTTTCGAGACATTTGCAGTCTCTGGCGCGAAGGTGCATAAATAAAGCGAGAACGAGAAAGAATCCGGACTGTGTGTACATGAAATTAGGTGCGCTGGCCGGTCATTAAGGTGCAATATTTTTTCTCCAGGCGAAGGGCCAGCGCGCGCAAATTACGGAGGAGAGAACGACTTAATGGACGCCACGTCGCGAGTACCGACTGTGTGTGCGGGCCTATTATAACGCGCCGAAATTGCTCGCCGCGCGCATTGTGTCATTGTGAAGTCTTCTGAATGCTCGGTTTGTTAATGAAGAGTAAATTTAAATAAGCGCATTGTCGAGATTTACAAAAAAGGAATTGAAGATTTGAGAAACGTAGTTTTAATATTATATTTTCGATTTTATTTCAATTTGATTGTTATCTTCAGATCAAAGTTTTTAAGTGTCGAAGAAAGATAAAAAAAGGTATTTTGCGTTTCGTTTGTTTTTACGAGGTGCTTAAATTAATTTTAAGACGCATTAAAAATTTGTAAGCGCGTCAAAGAGCGCAATAAACAGTTGCAATAAAATGTTTGTTGACCATAAATGTGCATTCCAAAATGTTAAGCCGATTTGTGTGTGGATTGGTATGTATTTCTATATTGATTAAATTTTAACGGAAATATTGAGTTTCATTGCTTTTTAACGATCATTGGATTTATTCTGTGCTTCGTGAGTTGAAAGAGGATGATACACATTTAAAAAATGTGCCATACGTTATTTTTGTTTCTGAAATATTTTGTTCAACATTATATGT
>UCWB01003534.1:0-12447 GCA_900474355.1 Torymus geranii | reverse complement strand
TTGTATCATTAATTAAAAGATCGTCCATCTACTGGCATTTCGTCTGCTTTAACCGTCTATCTATTGGGCAGTTTACCCTACATAAAATTTATTCATGTTTTCTAAAGTAATATTTTAAACCGGCCATTTCAAGCAATTTTTTCTATACTTACGGAATCACGTGAATTAAAATTATTCATTTTCAACTGATCAGAAATTTATCAAAAGACGCAATCGTTATCTTGCCAAACATCTCTCGCAAGTGTACATTAAAATCAAATCCATAAAATTTTGTATGTGTGTTCGATTCTAAAAGCGAAATCTTGGTTTCATTTCTTTTCATCACCAATTTTTTTTACCTTGAAACTTGTTTTAAGTTTTATTGATTTTAAATTGATAGATTATGAGGTGATCTTCTAATATTTTTTTTTTATAAAAAAATCAATTTAATGATTAAGTGAGTAATAATATTACTTACGAGTTTCATACTCAAGAAGAACAAGCCAATTCATTGATTCGGACTCAGCAGGACTACCATCCTCAGTGATTTTGTCTGTGTTATAAGATCCACACTTGTCACTTTCACTTTTGATAATTGTGTGCCCTTCCTCTGTAGAGCAACAAACTTTAGGAGATGTTCGATCGAATCCGCATGTTAAATTGAATACGTGGCCCAGCATAAATTCATGATGTAAGGTAGAATTTGTTTTGTACAACTGTCTAATTTTATTTATGATACTTGGACATTGCTGTATCTTCACACAATACGAATTATCGCCACAAGTTGTCCCTAAACAATATAAAATAAATTAAATTATTATATTTACAAACAATTTATAAATATTGTAACAAACAAATTTATTTATGATTATATAAAACATACAAGCGTTGGCCTGAGAGAAAAGGTAGAGCGCACAAAAAATAACTGGCAATATGGGAGTCATGTTGATTCAAACTGTTCTGACTACCAGCGCGTTCAGTTAATTTATACCAATAGTGGTGTATCTCTTATCTCAATGTCTGTACCTGAAAGAGCCGAACACGAATTCATGTGAAACAAATAATTTTTTTTCTAAAGCTTACGTTATTTGACAAATATATTGCGTACACTACGTATTAGTGTACATTATTAAATTTTATGTTGTTGAAATTATTGAAATATTCACGACTAGAGTAATATTTATAATTTTATATGTAACATTCATTGTATAGAAAATCAGATAAAGATATGCATTAAATCAATAAGATCGTTATATAACAATGAGAAATGTTAATATTTTGCAGTGTAAGTAAGCATAAAGTTTAAATTTTAATATGATAATATTTTTACTTCCTCCTAGAGAAAGCTTTGTGATAATAAAAAAAAGTTTTCGAGAAAATATGTTAGAAATGTTGTTTTGGAACTATCTACCACATTTGGAATCAAAATACACTATTTTGATAAAATGTAAAAAAATTTTGATAAATGTTTTGTAAAAGGATGTGTGTCCGTATATTTAGGACTAGATACAACTAAATTTATCGTTAATTGATAGCTATGGTATAATAGAGAATAATATATTTTATCGTTTATAATGTAAGAAATGTGAAAAGTATACCCATGTCAATTTTCATAAAAATATTAAATTATTAATACAAATAAATATTTCTAACTAAATTGAATTAAATTTTTACATAAAAACGGAATTCTTGACTAAAAAAGATTTACTTAAAAGCAATTATTTTTCAGATTTATTTTGCGTCGCGGAATACATTTTATAATCACAATAGCTTTTCTCATATTTGCATTTTGAATTATGAAACATCAAGTTTCTATGAAATAACGATTATAATAGTAATTTGTGAACCAAGATAAGAATACTTTTTTTATTGACAGTGTATGTAAAAAGGAACGAATTATGTTTGTTCACGGCTTTGTTTAAATCCTTCTGTAACTCAACACTTCTACACCTTTAACAGTTAGAACATCAATTAATTTTTAATCAATATTCTATCGTGAGTAGATAACTGTATGCATTTGTAATAAGAGTCAAAATTTCCTTGTACATTATAACTAGTGTGATATAATTTTTTAAGATGTTTCCTTAAAACTTCAATGTCGTTTTAGGCAGATTTCTTCAAAATCATTTTTTTCTGTATAATTATTACTAGTATGAATATTTTTAATTTTACCTAGATAACATAATTTCCTCGTTTAATTTAAAAATAACAGTAAATGTGATAAATTCATTATTTCTTATTTAAAATAAACTCTTTAAAATTTTAAGTATGTTCTTACAATTAGTTCTGATTTTTTTCAAATTCATCATTCATCATTGCCATATAAACATATAAGGTTCAAGGTAGTCAGGCAAACTAAGGCCGATAGATAGTAGAAGAGTGATAAGCATACACCTGTATATCGAAGTTCAAGCTAACAAACCCGTGAATCATTTTTATGTATTTTCAAGAACTTTTACATCAAAAAAACATCTTGATAAGATATAAGAAGCATACCAATATAAAATATCAATGATTTTTTTTTGATTATCTGAAAAATTAAGAAATTTTTTGTAACCTTGGAATTGTAATCCAACTCAGATAAGAAAAGGTGTTTCCATGAATTTATAGACTAACGCATGAACATTTTTAATTAAATAATTATAGTTAAAAACAAAAATGTAGTAGAAAAATATTTTAATTGTATCACGATTTCAACTACTTTGCGAACATAAAGTTGTACGCCTTTTTTAGAAACGCAATATATTTAGTATAACGCTTCTGTAATACCAGGGGCAGAGATAATTGAATTACCAAAGAGTGGTAAATAACAATTTGCCGCGTCATTGTTGAAGCCACACTCGCACGTGAAATTAGCCTCTCAGAGCAAAGAGAGAGAAAGCGACAATGCACGCGCAATCGTTACCGACGCACACAAACAAAAGGCTGTCTCCCGCTTTACCAAAAACCCTTTCGCTACAATCGAAGCCATTATTAACGATACATCAGCGGCACGAGTCTTTCTCACTCACCTCTCGCGAATATTGTTCGCCGCGGCGCGCACATTGTCCTCGATAACCCAGCCGTAAGTGAATCGGGCGCGCGCCAAAGACAAAAAGAGGCATTGTTCGGCAATTAAAAGCAGCGCCTCGGGTCACCTGCGCACACATATACGCGCGAGCGCAATTTACATTGTGTCGCTTTTCGTTCGGGGATTTTCGCGGATCGCTGCACACGCCGCGAAGAGTTAGTGTCTAGAGAATAGAGGGAGAAACGGTTGGTCCACTGCCAAGGCGAATGCTCTCTATTTCGGCGCAAACACGAGAGTCGATGGCTATAACGGCGTTTCTTGCAGGGCGGTGACACGTTCTTGGTGTGATTTCTCGCGCCTTGCGCGCCCCGGGCGATATTCTACCTTTGTCGTGCGAGAGCTGTGACGGCGCGGCGCCCCGTGCGCGATAGACATTAGTCAAGGGTGTAAAGGAGCGCCGCATGCGTCTTTTTCTCGATTCACACTTCGCTCAAAAGAAGTTCACGCCGTGGCTGCAGTTGGACGCTGTCGGAAAGGTGCGAACGCTGTGGTGTACCAGGAGCTGTTTCGATCCTACAAAAAAGGCAGCTTAGTTTTGTTCTTGGGAAATCGCTGTTGACCGTTTTATTAATACTTCGAGTTCTCTTTCTTCAATTTGATTGTGTTGCTACAAATGAATTAACAGGCCTTCTATTCCCTTTAAAGGTTCCAGTTATTTATTGTATGTATTTGTACATACAATAATTTTGTCACAGTATGTATAGGGACAAATTTTCTGATATCAAAAGGAATTATCTATGTGCCTATTTTTAGTTGCTTTTTTAACACTATGCCATATTGTTCTAGAAAAACAAGATAATTTTCTATGTGTCAATTATAACTGTCAATAAAAAATTTCATTACAAGAGGTTCTTTGAATTCTGTCATATGTCATTTCAATATTACTCACGTAGTAAACCGACATTTTTCCTTTCAAACTTTAATTCCCACAAAAGATATACGACGACTTTTATCAGTATAAACATGCACGTAATACAATACCTATAAGAATAACTGAATAACTCTTTCATCAATTATTCTCCATTACCAAAGTCCACAACGTAACGGATATACGTTTCACCTCCCACGTGAACTCCATCAATGAAATTGCTTTTTCAGGCAAATTGAATCATCGTCGTACCACTCATAATTCATTCATTCATTCATTCATCCCGATCCCAAAACAAATCAAACGGCACAAGGAGAACAATATACCCAGTCCACCCCTCCCGACTCCCTCGATAGCCATCGCCGGCGCATATATGCATGCAGGAAGACGATCTCAATAAGTGGATCGACTGCGCGAGGCCCGGCAGAATAAGACGAGGCTCGATTGTGCATTATGGGCCCTTCTACGGTCGTTTTATTGCCCTGCTACCGCTCGCCGGAATGTGATCATTATGCGAGCGAGCGAGAGGGCGAGCGCCAGGATCATCGTGAGTGACCTCCGGGAGTAGCAGTCCACCTGGGGGGCCCGCGTGTGCTCATGATTCATGCGCGTGGCGTGCATGCATAGCGCGAGTCAGTGACAGCGCGGCGCCGCGCGATCATTGCCTTCGATTATTACCGGCAGCTCAAATTATTCCCCTCATCAGCGATCGTGTGCGCATATGTCGAGGAAACACGAAGATTATGAGCGGACCCGCGCACGCGCAGGATTATTTTAATTTCGCCAGCTCCGATCCGGCCGCGCGCGTTTCCTCCTTATACTCTCGTTTCTTTGTGCGCGCGAGCGCATCGATCTTGACCCTTCGCTTAATCGAATTGTATATACATGCATATCTCTTTTCCCCTCTCTCTGCGTTAGTGCGGCGGAGGAAACAGATTCTGATATTTGCCTCTCATTCATTCGCTCTCGGGAGGAGTTCATTAAGTTTACCGAGTTGTCGGCTTGATGCCTTATTCCGCGTGCATTGTGGAATTGGGTATAATTTCAGTGCATCCATTGATGGTTTGTGGTTTAATGATCGGCTATAACAATTAATGAAATGAAAACGGAGTACAAGCAGAAATGTACATCCAACGTCAATCTTCATTTCAAAAGTACGTAGATAATCATCTGTTGTGAATCCATTGACTATATAATGAAATAAAAAAACCTTTCTTGAGTTATAATGTTCGACTTAATTAAAAGTGTTTAACAGTTTTTTAAACCCGATTTAGAATAAACGGCAAATAAATTTGATTGAAGATAATTTATTAAATTCTATGTAAACTGTGATGATGGCAGTATATAATAATTAGTATAAATTTATTCGATTTATTTGTTACACATGTAACAAATAAGTGTAGATAAAACTTCGAAACACAATACGACAAGGCCGCGAGGAAAACCGACTCGGACGAATCGGGTGAGACAACGAAAAAAGTAAAATAGGTACTTTTGAAGTATTGTGAAGTCTTTCGTGCAGACGATGAGCTGCGATTCAACCGTTCCGATTTTTTTTCTTTTTTCTATCATAGGCTTTTATGGAGATATTGCAAAATTCACATTTTCAATCACAATATATAAAAAGTTTTCTTATCTGATTTTCAAAACACTCATATATCATTTAAAATTAAAAATAGATTAAGATAAAAAGAGAAGCATAGCTTCATCTTTCTGTGAGAGCAGTAAAATATAAACCCAATACGATTAGTATTATCTGTACCGTCACATAGAAACGGATAGAAAAGTTCATACTACATGTAGTTTTTCTTAATTTAAATGAATCTTGATATAATAAGAAAATTGACTTTTAAAATAAATTATAGCGCAATAAACCCCTTTGTTTGGATTCCGACCCGTATAAGGCAACGTACCTCTCTCACACGTAAAAGTTATATTTAAACGTGACATATCTCATCTAATACTATTTTAGTGTAAATCAATTTCTCTGGATGCGTTACGTGATAATCCGAGAATCAACGAATATCATCTAACAAAAATTTTTTCGAAATATGTATACGTAATATTTTATTATGTTACAGAAGTACTAATATTTCATCTACTATACATAACACCACCAGTCAATAAAACTCTAGTGAGCAAAAAACTGTTCAAATAAAGCTTTGATTATACATATAATTATAACTGTCACGTTCCTTTGAAATCCAAACCTCACAATCTCTGCAGATAAAAACATTCCAGTCAGCATTAAAAGAAAAGCAATAAAAACGATAACCGCATGTAATATATACGGCAGTTAGCCGGTTCGTCTATACATGAAACTACTAAAAATCTCCTTGTACCATGCTGATCCATTCTTTTTCTTTTTACTTGAGTTTCGCGAACCGCAGTTGCCCCAGCGCAAAGCCAGCATATACCCACAAACAAACCCTCCGATCGCGTTATCGATACAGAGGCGCAGCGCGACACGTAGCTTTTCCGCCTAGGCAAATAAAGAAGCGACCTCCTTCCACGCGATCGACGGCGGCAAGGAAGGCTCACGCTCGCACGCGCACCTGGGGTAATTCGAAAAGAGGCCTTTTTCCGTGAACCTGGTGCGGGGAGGCAGCTCGCTGTACACGCGCACGTCAAATGACTGGCATTAAGCGGGCTGTAACCGCGCGGCCATTCAATTTGCTGATTTCCTCGTGCGCTCCCTTTACGCGGAATTCCTGCGTGCGCGCCGCTAATAAAATCACTCGCGTGCGTGCCAATTGATTTTCTTCGATTTTAGCGTGTGCGCTAGCCTATACCTACTTCATCTCCCTCGGCCGTACGTTTTTCCGTGAGTTCGCGCGCTCGTGTGTGCGGTTTTAGTGTAATTTACAGAGTGTCGTAAACGCTATATACGAATGGCGCGAGAGCTGCAGACGCAAACGCGGCTATTGCGTAATTACGCGCGCAAATGCGTGTGTATTTTTATCTGGAATACGCGGGCGCGCACATGCGCGCGTATCGAATGCTTATTTGGGTTCTTTTACAAAACGAAAAGCGAGCAGTAGGTCTATTTCTGACGTCATGGATAATTGAACTTCAACTGAATTAATATACACACAGTAGAATGAAAAATTAGAAGTGAAAATATTTATATTTAAAAAAATTTTTATAAAAAATATTATTTTTAACAATGGTGTGCCCTATATTGATTGGAAAGCTAAGGACTGGCTCATTATGGAGAAATTTTGCATTCAAGGGCTCTGGCTACAGGGTTGCGGAACCACATAACGACGAATCAGCTGATCGAGAAAATTCATCGCAGCACATCCGGCATTTGCCTTCTTCAGCTTCAGCAGCAATTCCCCCGGGGACATTTGTTTACCCTAATACGGCGGCCAAATCGCATGAACCGACCCTTGTACACATATAAACCAGAGCACGGCGAGCGTCATGAAATCGAAATCAGTAGGTTAAATTCGGAAACTCGAGAGGCCCGCGTATATACGCACAAAGCCGCTATGCGCGTAAACGGCAGTTACATGCACGCGGGGTGAAAAGGCGCACGCCCACTTCGGACGGGCGTGAAATAAGGCCGAATAGCTCCCCGATGACGAGAGACTTTCTTCCACGGGCGCGAGAGCGCGGCAGTTAGCGGCGCACACGCGTGTGTACGATAGACAAATGGACCACTGCGGGGGGAGGCGTGACTCCCACGGCGTGCGCGCACGCGCGCCTTATTCATCGCTCCCCCGTGGTTTGTCTCTCTCTCTCTCACTCTCTTTTCTTCTGGGAGTTTGGGGTGTACCAGCCGCGGGCCAAGTTTCGCCTGCGGTGGTTGGAATGACCGGAGAGAGGAGAGGTTTGATTTTGGTTTCGGTCGACTGTTTAGTTTTCGCTGCGTTAAGCGGTTTTTCGAAAGCCCGAAGGGTAAGTATACTCATGAAGTTACGACGATAATCTCGTTGATACGGAAAGCAAATTAATTGCATTTATATAGCAACATACATTTTGTTTCTTTATATTTATGCATACATCTCAAGTCCATCTCTTTTTTGTATAGGAAATTTGGGTGTCTTCGTATATTACTTTTTCATAAGTGTTTGATGAAAGGGATTAATTAGCTGTCATATAATGAATACTATACAAACCATTATCTTGTGACGTTCAATGTAAGGTCACATGAGTCGTCATTTCATTAACAAGCTTTTCCTTGAAAGATACTATGACGTAACTAATTCAACTTTGATAACAAAGTAAATATTTTGGATAAAGCGAAGAGAATATTATTTAGAATGATCTATTTGAGTTCAAACAAAAAATTAATAAAGAATAGAACCAAAACAACCAATTGAGTAAAATTTTAGTTCTCTATGTAGATACACACAAAACAATGATCTTTTGAATGGAAGCATTCTTATAGTATTTCCTTATGGCAAACAACATAATACATCTGGATCAAACTTAACGTCTATATGGAAATTCCCAATAAAAAAAGGCTATACGGATGCCTATGGTATCCACGCGCGTAAGAAAACAAATATTAGTAATTCGACCGCGTAAAAGATAATTCCTACCCATACTCTGTCTACTTAGCATAACAATGGTGGCCACTCTTCAACTAGCAAATTGACGTCTTCGAAAAGAAATTATACGCCATACGGGACTCTATAGCTATAACTTCCCGTGAAAAAAAGTTTGCGTACGCCGATTTCTATCGCATCTGCATATAGCTGGTAGGCATGTGTACACTAGTGCGTCGCCTAATTCGTGGCCCAGCGGTTGGCCGACCGCCCGCCGATAAATAAATAACGCATGGAGTCACATAGCACACACACGCACACATTATCTCCGGGTCTTTGTGACAAAAAGCCACTTAGCTCTGACAAAAAGACGACTAAACACACATACCGAGAGTTACCGTACGCATCACACATTCAAGAAGAGATCCACTCTATGCCTCTATACATATATTACATAATAGCGCGAATTCCCGAGATTTGGAATTCCATGGCATTTTGTCGAGGGCACGAGACGTAGGGCCACTCACACGTGAGACGTGTAACAAAGGAAGTGTCCTCGACGCGCGCGCGCGCGTCTTTGTGTACGCGACTCGACTTTTCGCCGTTTTCTCAGCCATTGGGGTGGCTTCCGTTCGCCTGCGCGTCTCACAATGCTAGATTGACGAACGCCACGAGCGTTCCTCGTCCCCCGGCGAGTTTTTCTCCCCGGCATTGCGTGTAATAGCGTGACATTTGTAGGGATATTTCGAGGGATTTTGGGAAGAAATTTGTCAGCGGACAAAGTGCGAGGGCAGGAGCGCACCGAATTCGGGGTGGTTCTGGTTTACCGAGGCTCTTTTACTGCCTCACTGTCGCGATGAACAAGTGATCATTTTCAGTTTCCATAATAGGCACACGCAGATCGATGGGAAAGTCTTCCTCGGGGTTTCAACTTTGACTTTTTTATTAACTCCTATTGAGAAAGTCAAGCTCGTATAGAAAAGCAGGCACATTAATTATTCCAATCAGTTTATTTATCAGGATTATCAGGAATACGTAATTTAATTTTACAAAATGGCTAACATTTTTTATGAATATGGTTTTGATACGATGATGTTATCAAAAACTGTCGTTAGTATCAAATTTTAATAAGAATTTGTACTCAACGCTCTCCTAGGACCTAAAAATGCCTTAAAGACATGCGAAGAAGCTAGAGGGATAAATATTCATTGTATTATAGTCATAAAAAAGTAATAAAATTCCAAATGAAGACGACGTAAAAGCGCTATCCTGCTCAACTCTCATAGACGCGGGCAGGAAATAAGATTACGTATTCATCAAATTCGTCAAACATAATAAAGTTGTAAATGAGAAAAGGCGTCGTAAAAAAAGAGAGTGAGGGCAGCCTAACGTCTTTACCTCGTTCCCAAGGAAAAACTCTCGCACGAGGAGAGCAGCAACAGCGACCGGAGGCCAAAGATTACTTACGCGCGCGCGCGCGCGTATGAATAATTTAGTTATTATATTAACCTAACGAAATGGCAGCGCGAGCGGTCGCGGTTTATTATTATGCGCCTCCGCGCATTACCCTCGTGTGTATGTGCATGTGATGGGGAATTCGAGGCGTTACCCAAACGGTTTTGGCTTTCTCTCTCTCTACCCTGCATACAGAGCCGGCGAGCAAAAAAGCGCGCTGTGTATATACAACAGAAGTACGAAAATTGGAAGCCAAGACAAACGGACGCGTACAACAACAACTCCTCGAAAAATGAGGAAGTGACGTGTAGCGCAGCGCCGGTGGCGGTATATAGCATCGATGATTATAATTAGCAGCCGATATGCCGGAACAGGAACGGCTGATTACGGTAATCAGGCGCACGCAGCGCAGCGTCTGGCTCTCTCTCTCTGTGGTATGATTCACATACGTGCACACACGCGCCGCGACTGACAAAAAGGCGGCGCGACTGTAGTGTGTCGTACGTCCGAGAGAAAAATGCCGTGAAAAAAGGAAGACAAGCAACAATACAAAAAGAGAGAGGGAGTAAGCGCACATTCGGAGGAGGAGTCACATACGTTTCTCGGTGTGTGTGTGTGTCTGTAGCTGTATATACATATGAGAGAGAGAGAGAGAGAGCAACTCTTTCCGTGCAGCGAGCGGTTATTATTACCCGGGAGGACAAAAGGGTCTGTCTTCTTTCTCTCTCGCTCACTCGCTCGCTCCATATGGCGACCCGCGTGCGCTCTTGCGCGTAATGTATGTCATTAGACATTACTCTATGATAATTAAACGCCTATATGGCATTGTTACGCGCTCTTGGCGTACTCGCGAGCGCGCGCGCGCGACTGCACGCGCTAAATTACCCGAATGACACGTTGCGCTACAATGCGCGCGCTCTCTTCGACCGCGGGAGTGAGAGAGAAAACTCGACGAAAAAAAATAAGCCGAGAAGAGCGCGATTCCGCGGCCGAGGAAGTAGGATAGCGCGCATTAAGATACGACAGCTGGCGCACACGTACTTGTAGCGCGGGAAAGCGGAGCGGTGAGGACGGAACGAGGATCCACCCTTTTTCCAGTGTGGAAGACTTTTTTCCCCGATATGCGTGCGAGCTGCATGGGACGAACGGTCGCGGGAAAAATATAAACCGGAGATTCGCTCCGCGGACTGTCATTCTTTCATCGTCGTCGTTGCGATTAGAGCGAAGATTGTTCCTGCTATGAGCTTCTTTAGGCGTAAAATGCGACGGGTATTAATTATAATATTTTTCTATTTGTTGAAAGAGTACTGAAAATTAATGGAAACGCAGACTGTTTTGTTCGGTATCTAATTCTAAAGAAGAATATGACACTTAACAGTTCATGAGCAAGCTTCATTATTTTACCAATATATTGCTTACCTTGAAAGTTATAACATATATTAGAATTAAATATTTATAATAACTGACTATTATTCCCTTCTTTACCTTCGTGCGAATTTCACCCAAACCCACACACAACGACAACTAAACTTCTAAACCGGGAACAAAAGAAATTTGGGAAGGCGCCTTTCCTCTTTTCTCAAGTTTAAATCCGAGGTGAGCAACAGCCAAAGTACCGCGGAGGAATTCGCGGCGCGGTAGCAGCTTTCTTCGCCGGAGAACGGTAAATAACTCGAAGCGTACCGAGAAAAGGATTCCGCCCTTTAGTAGTACGCTTCATTCAACTACTTTTTCTTTCTCCCCTCTCGTGTATATACCGAGCGGCTCCGCTCAGGACTTTATCTATATAAAGTCGAGGCGAGTTTGCAGTAAAATCATAAATTTAACGAGAGGTCGCGAAATTTTCCACGGAAGCCAATGCAAACGTCTACGCCTGCAATTATTTGGACCTATCATTTTTCTTTCCCGTAGTTATCACTATAAACTTTCGTAAAGCTTGGAGCGAAAAGTTGTATATACCACTGAGGTATTGTTTGCACTAACTTTCTTGACACTAATTTATTATGTACGAAAGTATATTTATAAAAGACAAACATTTATTTTCTGAATCTTCGAACAGAATGCGCGCGATCTTTAAATAAAAATGTGTAAATGGTATATGTAATGAAAAATAATAAGAGTCAACAAGTGTTATCAACAAGTACCGTTTGTCATCATAAAAAAATATACAAAACCATAGCCATGCCGTAATTCGCAACCTTTTTTTTCTCAAAGAGTTCATTCATACTTTTTTTGCATCTCCGAATTTCTCTCTCGCTGCATCGCCACACCTCGAAGCAATCACCCCTAACATCGATCGACGCGAGAGACTCGAAAATTATTTGGGTCATCGCTTTTCGACGCGCGTGTTCTCATTTAAAAGGCTGTCGCCCACCTCCTCTGCGGTCGCACGTGCGCGCGTGCAAATGGTCATCCGCGACTCATGACCGCGGCGGCGGCCGGCGTCTTTTCCTCCTCTTTATCGCGGCTCGTGCGCTCATCTGCCCGCCGCCGCCGTGACCGCAGAGAGACCGAACATATCGCGCGAGCATCTGCCGCTGCTATTGCGATATATACACCGATCAGAGAGAGAGAGAGAG
>UCWB01003533.1:0-12445 GCA_900474355.1 Torymus geranii | reverse complement strand
AATGTAGGTTGGATCCCTGTATGAAAAGAAAACGTTTGAGGTAAATTTAAAAGAAAAAAAATATATCACTATTTTTAGTAAAAATGACTGTTTTGGTGCTAATTTATGATTCATTTATAGAATTTGTTACTATGGATATCGTAAAATTTAATAAAAGTCTAGTATAACTCCATAGTGTTATAGCGTACTAAAATTACATTGCCGAGAACAAGAAATCTGTATATAATTATTCGCTTGCGGATACAAAAAAACATCTTCTCGTCCTCAAGTGACGAGAAATCAGTTGACCAACTGTAATTACAAGTAAATGGTGATTTAAATTACAAAGTGTGTTGAAACATAACAAAAATTGGTATTACATATTTTTGGGCATAATTTAATTCGATTTAGGATAACAATCACACGATTATCCGAAGTTTTCTTATACAACCCTAAATCGTTCACTTTCATCGTGTATTCTAATTTCTTCATAATTAAAAACAAACGAATTACTCTATTTTATATGTAAAATTACAACCATCAATAGCATTTCACTTTTACAGTTTACTCTATACTACTACAGAGCAACGCAGCACTCGCGTTTCGTCACCATCGAACCCTTATAAATCGCGTTTATGCCATTTAATAAAATTCAAATGTATACACCGCCGTAATCCCGCACGACGCTCTATACAAAGTCATAGCAATGAAAATTTGTATTTAATACTCATAATAATAATAAAGCCGCGAGGTATAAAATACACGTAAACTCTCTGTACGTGTCGTTGTGTCACATTGTGACGCCGGACGGGTTAGAGACCATTTGAGCCCCCCTGTATAAAAAGACCTATGAAACCGAAACTAGTTCTTATGTACACATTAAATTCGCCGCGTGTGGTGCAGTGAAAATAAGAGTTACAGCGCCGAGAATATAATCATTACTCGGTGGTAAATTGATTATTATTAAAAGTTACTTTTTAATACGCGCCTGCGTTGACGTTATACATCGAAACACGCGTGTATTATACTTTTAATTAAGATGAGCGAAAAAACGGCTGTAAGTATGCTATTTTTAGAGACAAAAATATATTTAACGTTAATGATGACGTAAGCGTCTAATCTCCTCGCGACGAGGTTTAATCATTAAAACTTTCAACGATCGAGTGTATATATTTATCTGAAACTTTGATTATAGCTGCGACGCGCTTTTCACACCAATTATACTTGTAACCTATAAGCTACTGTTTCTGCCTTTTTTTTCGCCGGTAATTATTATAAAAATATCTATATACACACAGCGTTTATTAATCAAAATTACCACTTTTTACCGCATAATTTTTTTTTACTTTCCATTTCACGCGTTTACACATTTATATTATACTTTCCTGCGCCTCGCCTCTTTTTCTCCCTATTGATGCGTAATAAAACAAAAGTAACGCGCGCCGAACAGTGAAAACTGACCGTTTTCACTGCTCCCATCATTATAGTGTAGAATCCAATGGAAATCATCATCAGCGTCCGCGTTGTATACATCGACAACGCGATTGTAAACAAATCGCTACTATTACGATTTCGCTAATAAACGCGGTACACCATAATAATAAGTCAGAGGCTGGCTTTACGCGCCTTTAAAGAGATCGTGTGAAAGTAGGAGAGAAAAAATCTCGTAAGTTTCAGGGTACATAGACTCTTCTGGGAAATTTTTGCTAAAAATGCGTGCGCTTAAAGCGCGTTTACCAATTATTGCGCAATGACGACAACAACTAAGACTTATACTTGTAGGTATCCCCGAAATAATATATTTGAAAAAAAAAAAAAAATCGGGCGTAATTCATCGCGGGGTTGCGCAACGCGCGACTTAGTTTATAATCCTCGGAAAATTGGGGTGGAGAAAAAAAAATCGCTTATTAGTCACTGACGTAATGAGTTCGGTCCGCGTGATTTGCATTTTTTTTTGTTCAAGTAGTAATTGAATTATATTCGGGCTAGGCGCGCGAGCGCAAAGGACTTTAGGTTAATTGCGCTAGGCGGGCTGAATTTATTTAGCGAGTTGCGCGAGAGCTTCGAAGTTATAAATGAGCAGAGATAAGACGTAACTCGCGCCGCGAGCGGTGAGAAAAATATTTTAGACCCGATGCGCGCAAAAAGTCGGTAACGAACGCCAGCGCTCGCGCCTTTAATTGGTTAATTTGCGTGAAAGTGCGAGAGGAAGAAAAAAAAAAGAAAACGGTATGTGTGTGTGTCGTTTTGCTGAATTTTTTTTTTTTGCTTTCGGCTGCGGTGAGTGTGTCGTCCGTCGGGTTTAATTTGGATTTATGGGTTTGCAAAAGAATGGAATTTAAAAAGATTTTTTTATGGCGAGCTGGAATAATTGTGGTCATGGTTGGAGAGCGTCCGATATTTGCTTTTTATTGGGGGTAGAATTATATGGTGGTAATAAGGAAAAAATTAACGCTGTATTAAAAAATGATTCGATACTTTACGTTTTATATATGTATTAAGGTTGTTTTTAGACTGGATAATTTTTAGGAAACATTTTTCCAAGAAAAATAAAAAAATTGGATGTTTTAGTCTATTTTCTGGTAACAATATGTTTTTATTTCGACATATCTTTTTCGTACACATTTCCTCAATTCGCACCAAAAAACTATTTTTTTTTTTTCATCTTAATCTCAACAATTCATAACGATTCATCGCAAATGATAACCTTTTTGCACAATTCCCTGCCACTTTCGGATTACCCTACACACCCAAACTAATTCCTATTACCCTACCCCGCAATTTTTCCCCACCCGCAAACCTGCTCCACAACCCATCATCTGCCCGCCGCACCAAACCTACTCCCAAATCCCCAACTTTCCCACGCTAAACATACACATACACAGCGGCGGCATCCCATGAAACCACGTGACCGCGAGTACCCGAAAAATTCCTCAAAAAAAAAGGTCTCCTGGTAAATCATCTCGTAAAAGCTGCCGCGGGTTAACGAGCGTTCCGTGAAAGTACGCTATAATAAATAGCGTCGTCGCCTGCACAGCTGGGTGATAAACCGGAGAAAAATCGGAGCGAAAAACTGTCCCGAAAAACTTCCGAGCTATATGTTATGCAATCGCGCGGTTCTCGAGAGATGACTTGAGAGCTGTTGTCGATTTCGTGGAGATTGAGATAGGTAATGGTGCTTGCCGTATGTGTACGTGCAGAAATTAGGTGGGAGAGATCGGTAAAAGTTCGGAGGTTTTTGCGGAGAGTTTAAATTAAAAGCCGTAAGGTTGGAGAATTTATTTATTTGGGTATATCTATACGTCGAGAACTTAGGATTTTAATATACACATACTGCGTTAAATAATATTTACTTGTGAGTGATGTACATTCGGAGTAATCTTGTAGCTTTTAGATTTTAAAGTTATATGGTTGTAATAATTCCGCGGCAAGTTATTGAACCGGTTGTATGTTCCTTTATGCAATAAATAATAGATTCAATAATCTCTACGATAAATTTATTAGAATATTCATCCAATTAAAAATAAATGGTTATATATACCTTTAAATTTGAGTTTGGAACTATTACGCTCGAATCGTTATAAATTTCACGCCTACAGCTAATCAGACTGTGATTTTTTTTTGTAAAAGGATTTTATTTACCAATAATATGTAGCAGGAATAATTCAATTGGAAAATTTCAAATGCTTCGAAGAATATAACATGTATTTTTGTTGATTGAATCTAACATTCTAATAATAAATCATTCTGACAATTACAAGAAAAAGTCAACGGAAATGAAACAAAGACAATATGTCTTGATCTACTTTTGGCGAGTGTACATTTGTTATACAACAGATTATGTGCGGATGTATTCATTTCAGAGCACTTAGACGATTAAGTTTACGTAATTAGAGGTTGTATATACGTATGTACACACGAAAATGTAGCTATGTAACATGCATTGCTCGATTAAAACGCGTAATCCAAGAAACGTTAGAATTATGTCTCTAAACACGATAAAAAGTTTATTAAAAGACATAATACTTAAAAGTGTTATACGCACATTAATATAGCCATTATAAAGAATTTAATATTATTATGCGGCTAATTGAAAAAAAAAACACTTCAAGTTTAAACTGTTGTTTAAAAATCTCAAAAACGTACTCGATAGAAAAGAAGACGATTTCAATGCAAGGTCGACTGACTTCGCGTCCAATAACCCGCGAAGCGATCTGGTTCTATTTTTTTTCCAATAATCTCCGCTTAAATATAGCACCCCTTTATTCCCAGGCAGATTTCAAGGCGATCGAGTGTAACCGAAACACTTTACATATTCGTTTTGCAATAAAAAGCTTTCACGGTCGCGCGTTTCTCTGAAAAGTGCCGTTTTGACAGTTAAACTCGGTTGCAATTGGCGCGCAATAACTATAGCCTCTAGGTTTACCGTTCCGTTGCAAAAGTATACGTGTAGAAGCAATAGAGTGAATTTTAGAAAAATGATTTGTAGCTATTTTTAGCATCGACGGGTGGACTTTACATATCGTCCTTGGATAGGGTCAGACTGGAGAATCTTGATTTGATCAAGTGCTATCGCACGTTCGTTAATTAAAAGTACACATACGGTTTAATTAGAGACGTATCGATTTTTGCTGAAGTTTAGTGGTGATAAAACGTATCGCTATTGGGAATCAGAATTGTTTACTCGGCGGTCTTGAACTTGAACTTTATATTGACATTCATTTTATTCACCTGGTCTTGTTGGACCAGTTTTCGACATATACGGAGTTGCTGGTACACTGTAAATTATTGAAACTAGGTCCCTGTGAATATTGAGTACATTTTAATCCTATATATTAGCAAAAGCAGATGGTTTCACACTTTTTTTTAAATTAATTAAGCGATATTAAGGGTTTCTTGAAATATAGCCTTTTTGGTTAAATATTTATATACGGTAAATTGTATTGAAATTAAAGAAATAAGGAACTACCTAAAATTGAAACACAAAGTAAAAAATTAAAATAAAATAGGAAATTTAATTCAACGTCGAAGCAACGAACCAATTTTCACAAAAAAGTTTTTTATTTCTTTTAACCCATTACATACATTTCAAATCTCCGCTGAACAAGAAAAATCACCTCGCAACTGTAAAAACTACGTCGCAATAACAACCGTACACCTATATACCCATCGCACGCTCACCTTAGAAAATCTAAAAAATTCTCCCTTTCATGGATTTCAAAAGCCCCAGACACACACACACACATCATCATCGGCGACCCATTGACCCCGCCGAGACCGCGACACCCACACGCAACCGCGTCACGGAATCGTCATATCGCGCCCCGTCACGTTTTTTCTCCCCACCACTGTATACCTACCTGCGCGCGATTAATACGTTTCGAAAGGCCGTCGCGCCGCGTGGGATCCTCTCTCTCGATATGTTAATAGAAGTGTGGCTGGAATTATGAGCGCTGGCCAGATGAAGATTGACTTCCGCGATTCGTTTTCCGCTGTGTATGTGTGTGTGTAATTGTTAATTATGCAAGAGGTATGTGAGTGGAGCGGAGCGGTTCTCGTGATATATATGGGTGATCTGAATTTCGCCGCGGTTTTGATTGGAGTTTGGGTTAGTTTCAGGTTTGAGCGAGGGTGTGAAATAAGTATATAAAAAAAAGAAGGGGGTAATTGTAGATAATGGCTTTACGAGTTTTGAAAATATTAAAGATTTTTTTGGTAAAATTTTTTTTTATGCTTATTAGGAGTAGTAAATGGTGGACATAATTATGTTAATAATGAAAATTTAAGCTTATACTAACCGAACAGTGTTGAAAGTCTTGGATGTATGTATTTTTCAAATTTTAACATTTTAGAATCTGACATTATGTTGCTTACCTCGAGAATAAAAATTACCGATATTCTTGCAAAATGTCCTACCTCACAAACGCAAAATACCTCTTCCCGGCATTTTTCCAACAAATTAATTTAGAACTTCAACAAGAACCCGAAAAATCCAAAAATCCTCCAATACGCACACGACTACATATACCCGTGAATTACAACCATCATCTCCACACCATCACAGCGATCCCGAATTTTTCAAAACGCCGTTGTGAAACCGCGGAATTTCACTTGACTCGTCCCCCTCCCTCGACCTTTCCACCCTAATCACAGAGTCGCGCCGTGTAATGATAACGTTTCGGCTGGCACGCGCCCGCAAATCGTTCTGGGAAAAAAGTCGCTTCTTTCTTTTCTTTTTCGGCGTTGTTACTGCTGATTGATTCTGCTGTTGTAATAACGGAGCGCTAAGCGTACGCTGACGGGATGATTGCCGATGGGACGGGCCGAGTGTCAAGGTAGCGACAGTTCGGGGATAATATACACAGTGTGTAATTTGTTGTATTGGTGTCAGGATTTTTGTTTTTCAGTAGCAAAGGTCGTCCTTGTGTGTATATATTATGTCGTCATATGTAGGGTAAAGGTTGGGTTTGGGGTTCGGATATCAGTCGAGTGAAAAGTATTTTTTTTTAAATTGAGCTATACTTTCGCCATGATGATTGATCAAAGCAAAAAAAAGAAAAAATTCTTACGGCTGAGTAATCAACGCCTAGTTTCGGAATTCGCGTATAATTTACGCAACATATCGCGCCTCCCGAACAATCCAACCGGCGCCGCGTTTATTAATTTACGAGGACAAAGCGGCGATCGTTCAATTTTTATCACCTCGCTTTTATCCTACCGAGAAAAATGTGAAAGCCGTATTTTACATATATATATACACCCACTTCCAGAATTTATATACTTTTCGTCGATTAATCTCTCCCATCTTTCATCATTTTTCGCGATTGCGTCACGTTGTGAATAGTTACGGCTCAATTTGAACGATTTCTGCGTTCGCTTTATTAGATTATTTCGCAATGCGAGCATAATACTCACGCACTTTTTAACGCGTTGTTATACTTCTTGTACCGATTCAAACTTGTACAAATAATCGCTCAATTTCGGCAACTCGGACGCAAGCATTTTATTGAGCGGCGTTTAGACCAGCGCGCGTGCACAAAAAGGTGAAAGCAGCGATCGTTTGTTATTCTGGAATCCGAAGCATTCGTCGCGGTGTCTTGTTGGTCAGGAAGACTCGCGGGAAATTAAAAATTAATTTCATCCGATGAATGTAGAGTGTCGATCAGTATGAGCTTCGATTTATTGTGGTGTCGCGTTGGTCCATTGATTTTCGTGTATACGCTCATATGAATACGTTTTTTTTAGCGCAAGATCATCATTTTCTTTTTTTTCGTTCGTGAATGATGTACCACGCAATGTATATAGGTATATCCTTGTGCTACAATAATTCGTAATATACAAAAGAGTATAATATAAACAGCCAAAGCGACAGCAATTCATCGAGTCGATTATGTAAATATTATTTTCGAATAAACCGTCGGAAGTAGCGAATTCAATTAACCGTCGTTACAGCGATTTCATAAGTATATAAAAATTGCAGAAAAACGAGTAGGCGCATATTAAATTAGAATCGTTCGGTGTGCATTGAACTCGCGGAAAAATATATGAAATTTAAAAACCATCCGTCCCGCCATGAGGTCAACGAATCCCCGAGCAGAACAAAAGCTGCAGACTCTCAACTGCAGCAGCAGCATTAAACGACGCGGTATATATAATGTCTTCTCGCGGCCGCGTGAAAGGCATAACGTGTTTCCCGGATCGCGCGCGGATATTAAAGCGTCCGAGCGCGTGTGAGCGTGGGTTATGTAAGGATTTAGTAGTGTAGTTTTGTGGGATAGAGCGCGAGGTGTACGAATGAATGGTGCTGCGATGGTCTAGGGGAAATGTAATAGGAGATATGGAATGTTTTGAAATGTACGTTTAACGAATTGGTTTTGTGAAGTTAGGATGATGCAGTTTTGCTGGTGAGGGTAGCATCTCTATACCGACAAAAAAAGACAGAATAGCACTAATATTTAGTTAAATAAATTGTCTGTTTTACATCTTGAAATAATTTTTTTTATGAAAATTTTTTTGCAAGTCCTTATTCAAAATCTCATGAGAGTTTCTATTTTTCAGGCGAGAAGTCACGTCAAATCTCGTAACAAAAATTAAAAAAAAAAAAATTTTTATGAAATCAATTTTCCTTCAAAAATGTCATAGAATGCATTATATAAGTATATATTTTTAAGAAGTAAACTAAAGTAGTGATTTGCTGGTTTTCAAGTCAGGTGAGATTTTGATGTGAGAACTAACGTGAGTTTTTTTTTCTCTAAAGGTCGTATACTGAAATGGTGATTGTTTACTTGTTTTTTGGAAAATCGTTCGAATTAATAATTCAAATAATCCAGTACAGAGGTATATTTCATTCTTTTTCTAAGTACGTGTGTAATAAAGAAGAGAAAACAGTTTATGGTTTTGTATATGTGAATAGTTGATAGAAACTTATTATATTGTTCGCTCGTTCTGTAATGAAACCATACTGTATAAATCAAATGTGAAGAAATTTAAAAAGAATGCAGTAACGATATTAGCTACATAAGAATCTCGAGTTCTTTGTTTGATTTTCGTTTATAATCAATTATCGTAACAAAGTGTGAAACTTGTAAACTTCGCAACATAGTGGCAATATAAATTTAATACACGCGTCTCATCAACACGTTTAGTCCTTGTCGAATTCGAAATTTCACGACTTAGTCAGACACGTAAACTTAAGAATACCGCTGTTCTTACCTGTCCCCATTATTATTCGAAAATAAAACGCCTTTTACCGATGAATAATAACAACAGGTACATAATTTTTTTTTTAAACACACTTTCAAAATCGCCAGTATAATTTTCAAGTTTACGGTCACTTTTGACGAAGATTGAAATGCTTTCTAATCTCTCGCGCTGTACTCGCATTTGATAAAGAGATATACGCGAGTCGTCGAGCGAGGTGAAATTGATCGTAATTACAGTGCGCAATGGATTGCTTGACGTTTCCGACGTTGGGTAAAAATGATTACTGCGAAGGACATAGCAAGGAGAGTAAAACAATGTAAAGGAGACGATGCGAAGCCGCTTTATTTGTTTACATTTGCATCTTTTGTTCGGCTCGAAGAATAAGAAAGTAAAATTTATTCTACGGTTATAGGTTTATTGAGAAATCGAATATGCCGAGGGATATGTTTTTACATTATAATAGTTTGAAGGATATTCGAGGTAGAAACTTTGATTCTATATGGAAGAATTGAACATTTTTGGCAAAATAAAAATGTTGTATAGCCTTTACGATTTATCTACTTCTTCTGACTAAAATGTTTTATGATAAGGTCTAATAAATAATTCGTTTATGCGTATTTAAAATCAATTTCAAACTTCCTCGTTAATAAATAACGTTCTAAACCACAACCATTTGTAATCCAACAGTACATAATATATTTACTTGCATGAATAGTATTTATGCTTATATCATTGTTAGGCAATTAAACCACAGATAACATATTTAATCGAAATCTTTCAACATCTCAAACTACAATATTTATAACCGTCATTACAGAAAATTTACGATACTTTTCCCAAATTACAAAACTCAAATAAATCGTTTCAAATTGTCTTTTTTTGCTTCACAGTTTTCCTAGCGACAACGATATGCTGCGCGTCATCACTTGGCCTCGCGTCCGAGTACGAGGACGAGCTGAGGCCGAGCTTCTTGTCGAGGCGGGCCATCGACGGCACGCGCGGCAGGTACGACCAACACATTATGCACGTATTTTAAATTCCTCTCGATGTTCAATTGTAATTCTCTTGTTTTTCTTTTCTCTTTTTTTTGGAAAAAAATGTGCAGGAAGTACTTCAATCCTCAGGAGGACGGATTCTTCGATGACTATGGGTTCGAGAGGGGCCAGTATTACGGTTCCAAGGAGAATCAGGGTAATTTTTACTTTGTTTTTCTTTATTGCAATTATGCTCAAAATAGCCTGGAGAGAACAGGTATATGATATTGACCGTAAACATCTGCGGTTTCAAGTATCTTCGGAATCCCGAAACTTCCACTGCACATTCTATAAATAAAATCGGGAATTACACTTGAATTGTCAACAGGTATTGCCGGTCTAAGAAACAACGTGCCAGGCGAGCCCGGCGTCGACTATCCAGCCTACGAGAAGATCCCAAGGACGTCGTTTTCGTGCTTCAATCGTGAACGAGGTTATTAATATTTTTCGTTTTTCGCACATTCTTCAGTAACTATATAAGCTAAAAGTAGCAACACTTAAATTTTGCCTGCAAACTGAACGTTTCAATATAACCGCGTTTATCGTCATTCCTAAAAGAGACACGGAACTGCGTAAAAAAAGTTTAACTTCACCTTATACTGAAAAAACAGAGCTGATAATGACTCATAAACTTATTTAAATTCTATAATAGGCGAATAATTGAGGATCCTCGAAGGCCTTTAGTTCCCGAATGTATAATTTTAAATTTTATTGAGTAGTCATCTGTACGGTGTAGACTTTCTTAATTGATAAATGATATACTCCTTTATAACACATTTCAGACCAGAAATTCGAGAAGTTTGAACAATTTCCTTATATACCATTATTATTTCCGTATTTCTGAAAATTTAACGGTAGGATTTTAAAAAGCACACTTTTTACCATACGTTCACAGTCATTATAATAACAAGTTACACATTCGATTGTACCCACAAGAAAGGCCAATATAAATCGCCAGAAAAATCTGCATCCATTACGAATTTTCGCTTACCGCTTTCAGTACGCCTTCAAAAAAAATTTGACGAAAATCTTAACAACATCTTCCGCCTCGCGGCTCTCGCCCGACCATTAAAAGCCCACATCTGAATATTACCACGTCGCAAAACCGTACCTCACACATTTTCTCAAAAAAGACGAGTAAAAGTCACAAAACTCCTCTCGCATGTAATGACGATGTGCTAATAGAGCGTTTACCGCGAAAAGTGTACATCATGTGAGCGCGGCGACGCGCCTCTCCTTTCTCATTCGAAAAGTGAAAAGCGACTCTCGCGCTATTATCAGTCCCTGTGGAGCGAAAAAACGCGGTAATTGTTGCGTTGATTGACGTACGACCTCCTCTACGTGTCTTTTTTTTTAATTATTTTAGTATATATTGAAAAATTCGGCGTATGCGATAAAAGAAAATGTCGATTTTTTTAGTCTTGCGAAAGAGTTCGTAAATAATTTCTGTACGTCTATTAATTCTCGCTTGTATACGCGTGGTTTACGACGTTCGAGCGGCGCAATAAAACGTGATAAACGTCCTAATGAGTGCGAACTATTAAAAGATCGATGCTATTATTATTGAAATAACGGCGAAACTTATGCAGTTAGTGGAAAGTGCGTATACAGCGCGTTTCTTAAAATACATAAAGTTAATTCTACCTAATTATCGTTACGCGGTAAAGTTAATTTTTCCATAGTACCTAATTCGAGTAAAATATATTCGATCGATTTTTCCAACTTTTATATTCATTAATATATTATTTTTGCAGCAAACATGACGTCACTGTAGCAGGTACTTAGCACATAACCGTGACGTCACAAAAATGTTAAACGACGTTATTAAACACGTATTATACGTTGTCAAATTTGCATCCAATTAAAAAAAAAACGATCTAATCATGCAAAGTACGAAAAAAAAAGCACGGCCAAAAATAGCCCCTCTAGACACAACAACGACCATTCATAGGTCATTTTGTCATTTACGGGCGCAGCCGTTAGTCGTCCTCTAAAAGGAAGGCGGAAGCCGCTCAGGGAAAAACTAACGACCGCACGGCTAAACGGTTATTAGCTGCGCGTGCGCTACCCTTAAATATTCATGGCGAACGCAAACAGCGATTTTCTTTTTTCTTTTTGGAAGTCGGAGAGATGTAAGTATAACGGGACGCGAGACGTAACGTTAAACAATAATTATAAATGTATATTACGTGCGCGTGGTGATATATATTATATGTAGGTACGCGTGTAGTGTACAACAATGTAAGAGCGCCGCGCGGTTTTTACGGTCTTGAAATTCTTCGAAGAGAAAGCGCAGCAACAGCGCGCGAGTGTTACTGCTGGTGTTGTTTGAATGCGGGGAAATATATTAATTGAAAATGCGCGAGGTGAGTCAAGCGAGTGACAGGATGCTGATGGAATTTGTTGATTGAATTTGCTTGCTGGCGATTTTTATTATTTCGTTGCGATATTTTACGGCTGTTTTCGTTTCGTTTGCAGTATTTTTGAATTTTATGGATTGGTGTGCGTAGGAAAACAAATAATTGAATTAGAAAATTGAAGAGCACTGTAAGGAAATCGATAGTATCAGTGTACGCGCTAGGATATATTTTCTTTTCAATTTCACGGTCGATAGATATGAAGATAAATTTTAATATTAATACAGCAAAAATATTTGTACTAAACAGTATAAAAAATTTTTACCAATTTTAAAAAATGTAATATGGGATAATATACATCGATAGTCAATT
>UCWB01003532.1:0-12443 GCA_900474355.1 Torymus geranii | reverse complement strand
GTTTAATATTTAATTTTAGAAGATAACATCGCAATACAAAAGCGGTATCAAATATCGATCAGGATATAAAAGAATCCAGTGCTCGAAATAAAGTGAGCATTTTAGAGTGACTTTTTTGTACATGGGCAACGAGAGCTTTTCAACATGATTGGACCGTGCGAAATTTGATTTTGCAGATCAGCGACTTGACACCCTTGAAATCGAATCCCGCGTACAAGGGCGTACTCGATCTCTACCTGGATGACAACGCCGTCGAGTCCGTGGCTCTGCTGGACGGCAGCTACTGGCTCGAGCACTTTCGCCTGCTCAGTCTGCGCGGTAACAAACTGACGGACGTGTGTACAAAGTATTCCTTCTTTTCCTATACTCACAATTACACTATTTTTCTTTGAGATTCACTAGACTGTGGTAGAATAAGGTTTCAATAAGTTTCATTTATATATAAGAAAGCATTTTTCATTTATTGGTTTCAATTTCGCAGTCTAGTCTAGTAAAAATATATCATTCATAAAATAGGGGTGAAATTTACTTAAAATAACTTTGTCATTATTTTATAATTTTTCATGGAATAATAATTGTAAAAGAATTTCATTATTTTCGAATATACCTCTTACCCGATGAATAATGCAAGCGTGAAATCTTGTTAAAGGCGCAAGACGCCATTATGTCTTTAAAACGGCAAGGGGAGTAGAGAAAGCGGAGCATAAATATATACGACTTTGAATTATGATTTAAAGTTCCCGACGTACGCGCTGGAGAACGTCCTGCCGCACAGCGAGAGCGCGGTGAGCCTCTACCTGGGCAACAATCCCTGGCGCTGCGACTGCCAGTTCACCCCGGGCTTCCAGGAGCTGCTCATCAAGTACGGCAATTTGGTCAAGGACGTCGCGGACGTGAGGTGCGCTGCGGTCGGTAACGGCGAGTTCACCAACAAGCAGGTCCTACCTATATTTTTAAATATATATATCTATTTTATTAAATTTATCCAAGAGAAGCTGTATATATTGGAATGTCGGGGCTTTATTTTTAGAGGAAGGAATATGTGGGCTTGGCGTATAACGTGGAAATTGGACGAAACACGGGTACAGGCTATTTTAGAAATACGACGTTTCATATGTATAACATTTATTTATATGGATTGTCGTTCGTATATCGCTCGACAACTGTGCGGATGTCGCAATTACAATATCCTTTATGAAAAGTTTATCACAATTTTATTACTGTATTTAATGTTTGCAGCAAATATTTGTTGAAAATTCAATAACATATCTACTGGATTTCGATGTGACGGAAACTATTTTGTAAAAAGCCAATATTTCTTCGTATATTTGAGAAATCGAATAACAATAATTTATTGTCATCACAGTCCCGCTGTCGACAAGTTAATATATAATCTCTAAATATTAGATTATTAAAGAGCGATAAACGGAAAGTTCGAATTTATCATAAAATAATGACGTGTGCGAAGCAATGCAAACGAATCTTATAGCCTCAGGGCGACATTATCCTCCGAGCTGAGAGTAGCCACCTTTAGCGGCAATTTCAGCGCCGGTCGGCCGTCTTTCGCCTTTCCGCTCGTCCGAGAGTGCAATCAAGCCAGCCCACATGGCACTAAAATATTTATCGCCCTGCTCACTCATCAAACTCTCGCTCTCTCGTTCTCTCTCTCTCTCTCTCTCACCACGCCCCGCTTAATCTGTGCAGATCCGCGAGTTGTCGCGCACGGAGATCTGCGTGCCGGCGGACGACGGCGCTGGCCTCGGCGCCCCCGACGTACTCAGCATCCTCTTCGCCAGTCTGCTGCTCCTGCTGCTCGGCAAGTTTCTCTACGACTACTGGAGCTACAAGCGCACTGGTAAGCTGCCCTGGCTCAGCGGCAGACTCCCCGCCGGCTGCTGAGTGCACTCTGGGATTTTGGTCGCCGCACCTGCGAGAGCGAGCTCATTTTTCGCCAGAGTTTTCGGCAGAGCCGCGGGGATCGAATTAATGAATGCTCGCAGGCAAATGTTTTGTTATTGTAACGAGCTGTCGTTTGCAGCGCTCGCATTTTACATTGTCGGCGCGAAAGGGTTTCGGTTGCACGTGCGACGGTGTAACAACGTATCGCGAAATGTGCCTGCTGCATTTTAATAAAAGCATTTTAATCTCCCGACAGCCTGAGCTTTGTACTGTGATTACTGTAAATAAATTTCATTTCTATCGTATACACGCTGCGTTTATTTTTTAAATGTCAACTTATTAATTCCGAGTCATATTTGCTCAAATGTTTATAAAGCGGAGAGCATTATTTCTTAATTTTGGAAATTCACCAATTCACAGATAATATACACAAACAAAGACATCTCGTAGCAGCAACTGGCAGTTTACTCGCGTTGTTTAATAATTGAAGTATAAGAAAGGCCGGCCAATAAAATGAATCTCAACAGGCACTAAAAGAGAATACCTGCGCGCAGCGCCGATAAAAAGGGAAATCTGCGAGCGCGCGCATAAACCGCAGCAACGGCCACTCTTGCCTGCAACTAACACGCGAATGCAATATTTATTCCCACTAAAAACTTACATCGCCCATTGGCCCGTATACTTATCCCATTAAAAACTTACAACTCTGTAGCGGCTCTCTCACTGGCCGTCCTTCTCTCAAATCGGAAAAACACCTTTAATAAAGCACGCGTGCACCTTTGTACCTAGAGCGTAGCCGAAAGAAAAGGCGAAAAAATCCAATATAACACCTCGAGTCCCGGCGAAATTCACGCGTCGCCGGTCGCCGGGAGACTTCATATCGCGCGTAACATCTTTGCCTCGATAATCGCTTATCGTAGCGTAAAAGTCGCCCTCGTGCACTTTGATCCGCCGGGGCGATATTTCACTTTGTACCGGGTCACCGGCTTCCTCGGCCGTTAATGGAAAACACTACTCGCGGGACTCTCTCTTTCCCCCGAAAGGGGGGGAACGAGTCGTCCGTCCTATACGACGTGTCCCGGAGAGGACGACGACGACGCCGACGACCATTGTGTGCTGTGGGGAGTTCCCCGATCGAGCTCTTTATTTCCTGCGAGAGCAAGAGAGACTTTCTCCTCTGCGGCGACGAGACTCTTGGCTGCCCCGAAGCTCCTTTGAAGTCGCCCCGCTCCGGAAGTGAATTAAAGTGCCTCGGCTACCGGTTACGGAGGGGGAGGACTAAAAGAGTCGTGCGGCGGGTTCACTTCTTACCTTCAATTTTCGGGGATAAGTGATTTTTGTTTGACTCTACGTTGACTTTGAATTTCCTATATAAAGCATAGACTCAAGTAATTTTCATCGACGCTTGGTCAATGTTGATTTTCGTTTCCTGCATTCGGTGTAACGCCAATGTCGTGGTTTTCGAAAATATCCAAGTTCAATAGAATTGTCTGGACAATACTAGCATAAAAATACTTTCTTTCTAATACATTTTATTTTTAACTTGTCTATTTAATTATTCGGCTCGATACTTTGCTGAACTCCGCGCATAAGAAAAAGCTTATCAATATACGTAAGTAATTTGAATTAATAACCAACCGCAGTCCAGTTATCGGGAAGGATATAAACCCCGCAGGAAAAACCGAATCAATTATCCCTCCCTTTGCGGTCGCCAACTTTTGATACGAGCTTCTCCTACCGGCTCATAAATAATGTACGAGCCCTCCGTATCGCTAAAATTGTCGCTGTTAATTCAGAAATTCGCGAATCAATTACCAAGCGAGGACTGCAACATCCATCAATCTCGCGAATATCACGCTCAGATTTTAATTGAAAACAAAACGAGGCCCATTAATTAATTCGGCCGGGAGCCTAGTTAATTTTCAAAAGAAGTCGGGCGCAACTGGCGCACTGAAAAGTCCGGCATGCTGGAAAAGCACACACACACACACACACAGAGACAGAGACACGTGCGCGAGACCCTCGGCTTTTCCTTCAAAGGGACATCGACGACGGCTACGTACTTACATACGCGCGCTCGCGCGCCTTTGAAGGTTCAGTTCTTTTGGACTCGCGTGCTCGCGACCCAACGCCTGCGACTACCTTATACATACCCATTCCTTTAGCTCTTTTTCGAAAATCCAATATAAGCACTCGAGGCTCATTCTGCATTGCATTGCCAAGAGCGAGAAGGCGCTAAAGGGAAATGCGCGCTTGCGTATACCGTAGCTAGATTAATTCATCAAGGAATGTATACACTTGAAGCGAGTATATGCAAGGGACATGCACGGAAATTGTCAAATTTTCGCTGTTCTAGTTTACTTTTTTCTTTGTATTGCGGTTATTTTATTGTTAAATTATTATTTATTTTTTTAGTAATTAAAAGGCATTTTTATTTATCTTGAAAGCTTTCTAAATCAAAGCCATAAAAATTTGAATTTCAGGGGCGTATATTATGTCTACGTGTTATATACGATTTCTGTGCGATACATATGAAAGAATCTAGGACACAGATTACTCACTATTTTGCGTAATTTCATAGACGTATAATACTGGTGGCAGAAAATACTGAAATTTTGTGTCGGAAAGAAAATCTCGACCTTCGAATCTCGGAACAAAACTGAAATTAGCCGGCTCATGAAGACATTCGCAACATGTCGTGCGAGTTGCGATCAGATTGCCAAAGCGCTATTAATCAGCGTGATTTACAGCCAATTATCGCAATAAATTATTCCGCGAGCGAATGACCGAGTGGGGCAGAAAAGTTAGCCCGGCCGACGTCGAAATGACGCGAACGACAAGAGCACGCACGCGTTCGCGATAATTCGCAAAAGCAGCTATACCCCCTGAATCTCCCCCGGCTCTCGAATCTAGATCAATGTCAATCCCGAGCTGCGCGTCTCGTCGTGGGCGCTATTCTCGCGCGGCGGCGCGGCTCGCTTAAATTTAACACCGCGCGCGGACGCTTATAAAAGCCGCGGCGAGGAAAGGAGAGCAGCGCGCAGAGCCGAGAGGAGCTCGATCGATCGATATCCTCGCCCCACGCGGACATTTACACGCGCATTTTCCGGCCACTATTATCCATCGGCATCTAATAACGCCGGGCTCACAGACATGTACACAAGCACACAGACACATGCAGTAATTCGCGCTTGTCACGCGAGCCACGCTCGTGCAGGTGCAGCCTTCGCGCCTGTGTACAACACGCGTTTTCTCTTGAAAATTCTTCTACTCGGCGCTTTTTCTTTCCACACTACCCTTGGACGGGTATTATTAAATTACGATTTTTTATTAAAATAAGCGCGTACAGCATGATTTCGCGGTTCAATTAGCGCGCGCTATCGATAAGGCTGCGCCTTTTTGCTCTTGAAAATTTCCCCTCTCTCTCGCGGCAGCGCCGGGCTTTTTGTTTACTCTTATTAATTTACGGCAAGAGCAGGCACGCGGTTCTCTTTTTACTCCAAGATTTTACGTTCAATTAGCACGAGCGCGCCGCACGATGCTTCCAAGATAAATATACCTTTTCTTATACGCTTTATCGCTTACTACCTTTATGTGTGTGCGTCTCTTTCCTATAGCGTGTTTTTTTCGTAAACAACGCCGAGATAACTGACAAAATAAGTCGTAAAATCTGCCGGCATGTAGTTTATGTTTATCATGTGAAATTTATGGTGCAAATATTCATTTGAGAGTGATATAATATTTCAGCTGTTGATTTATAAGGGAGGAATGGGGCTTAAATTTGTATTTATACATTGTTAGGGACTGATCTTTATAATTCAAATATCATCCAGAATTTCCAAGTTATTTATCTTTTTATTTTCAAGTATTTTTCGAAAGAAACTTAATATTCAAACCGTAAAACACACCTTTTACTCCGAAATCATTTCCGTGGATAATATGGTTTCCATGAAACGCAAATGGAAAGAGCAATTTATTTAACAAATTTTAAGTATAGTATAAAATGTTATTTAGCAACAATATAATAATTTTGTAAAAATGACTAACTTTATGTAATATGAATCAAAAGAAAAAAAATGTCGGTTTATATGTGATAATAATAGTTTCACTTGAGGGATATAACTCTTTTCAGCCAGCATAAAAGGAAAGAACATAAAAACATGAATTGAAAAACTTTTTATTCTCTTATCCAGTAAAAAAGTTGGGAAAATATAGTTGAACTCCGTTTAACACACTGGGATATTGTATTTGTCGGCGTTGTTAGCAGATATCGTCGAGTTGTTCCAAACGCGGCATGATAATCTAGGCCTGTATTTATAGATGAGCAGATATATTCACCATTAAACTATGAGAGTGAAAATAAAGTTTTTTCAACTTTTGCGCGAGATAAGCCTTGGGCGCACGTAAAGCGGAATATTAGAATTAAAATTGGTTATTGGTCGCGAAAAAGACTGCAAAGAGAAACAGGAAACTCCATTGTTTACATTTTTGCATTGTGTTTATTAGATTTAAATTTAAAAACAGTTAAGATTATAAACTAATTTAGCGATATCGACACCCTACAATTCTAATTTTATGCGATGTATTACGTCGTGTTAACCATTCCGTGTACAAATTTTGTAGGTCATCCCCGTGATTAACCTCGATACGGACGGAATTTCCTGCACTTGTATACCTATATCAGTGAGAAACAGTCGAGATTCGTATCTGATTTCCCTATTTTATCCCTTATTTATTAAAGCCAGTGCAAATTGTATGATTTCCTTGCCAGAATCGGATGTGATATTCGTAGCTTTGTAAAGATAAAGCCGGAATTCGCTCTACCAACTGAAAATTTCGATAATCAGACCTCATTCTGCTAGGAAAATCGTATAAATATATAATTCTAAAGATAAATTCTGTGTATATTAAGAAAGTCTTCGTAAAGTATAAAGGGACAGTAATGAGCATTTAAATGTTCTATTTTGTTATTTTTTTTTTAAACTCTGAGGAGGTTTAATTATAATTTATTATAACAGATTTCGACTTTATACTGGCAAGAAAATCGTGGCACTACTGCGTTTGTATTAAAATAATATATTTAATGAATAATAATTGCAAATAGCAAAATACATTAAATATTTGCATTTTTCTACATTATTTTTATTCCACACCTATATAAAATATTTTTAATTATGTAAATATATATGAGCATCAAAAAGAGAATTAGATGTTTTTTTACTTATTCTTATATACATTATGTTTCTGTCCTAATGCCTTCAAATAAAAATTTCAAAATGCAACCTTTTTTGTTTATTGAAAATTATTGAATTTTAAGGTGACAAATTTAACAAAAGTACAAGATACTTATTTACATTTGAAATAGATACCATATTATCGCTGTCGTGATGACAGGTTTCATCCATCACTTTTAAAGAAAGGATCACTTTTTTAAGAGAGGATACAAAACTATTCCAAAAAGGTTCGAAATTATATGGATTCCTGGTTAGATTTCGGGGCTAGCTACATTTTTAGATGGGATTGGGTGATGAACTGAAAATGTAGACACACGTGATTGGCCACCTTCCATAGAATTATTGTAATAAGAGTAGTACTTAAAATTGATCAAGGAAACTTGTTACATAGATGATTCATCTATATTCTAAAGAAAACTTTATATAACTATAAAATGTTCAAAATTTGTAAGTAAAAGAAAGTCTATGAAGAACTTTTTGAAATACGGTTCTGGCAAACAATTCATGACTGAAAAAGTTATGAAAGGGTCCAATTATGAGTGTATATATTTTTGGGCATTGTAATCTTATAGGGGAAAGCACAACAAAGCTCACTTCGTTATCCTGAAAGTGCCATCCTGCACATCGGCATTCGAGCCCTATTCCTGCACATCAGCTGCACAGCAACCTCGAGCATCGTCATCCAGAGAGCCGCGTTGACACAATGCAAGCCGACTCATAATCGGCCGACTGGTGTATAGCGACTCGGCAAACAATTAGGCATTCGGAGGCCCGTGGAAAAAGTCCGCCGCCGGCGGCGAATCCCGCCGAACGTCACGTACGCTTGACACAGATCTCCGGCTGCGTATATATACAACGAGTTTCGGCGGTCGCGGCATTGTTGGCCGCTCGAATTAACATTTACCGAAGCGCTCGCGTGTCTCCCGCGCGCGTGTTGACTTTGGACTTGTATGAGTTTCCGAAATTCGGAGCCGGGTACGTGTGCGGCGTGAGTAGCAGTGGTCGAGGGGCTTGTTCAAGTTTTTGCACGCAGCTGAGCAGTTGGCCCAGCGGCGGTCCACTTAAACTTGGACGTTCGTTTGAATGCCGACAGTGCGCCTCCAGTGCTTCTTCCAGCCAACTATTGGGCCGCATAAATTCATGTATGAGACACTCTGCGACTCCGCATAGCTCTTCTCTTCCGTTTAAGATTAATTTAATATTATCCCTGCGGGATTCAGTAAAGAGGTGCAGTGGTGGACGGGCCAGTGTCTATTTAAACTTTCGCTCCGGGCTGGCTGGATAATGGGCCGCGAAATGCGGGACGCTCATTAATGCTGAATAAATACCCGCGATGTTGAAAAGATTAATAATGTTAAATAGCCCTTTAATAGTTTGTTAAACTTTTGTACAAGAATAAGTTTTAGAAATACAAAGTTTATGCTTTGAGAAAACAAAGGGAACGTTATTAATACTTTTGCAGGATATATTTTGGACATTTTTCTTTGTTATTCTTCAAAGATGATAAGTATTCGTATACGTGAATGAGCTACCAAGATCAAACTTAACACACGAAAACAATAAGGCTATTATGCTTACATTATGTTATATACTCATTATTTGTTGTCTTGCTGCACCCGAGACTACATGAATTTTCGTATTTTATTTGCATATTTTAATTTTGACATCAGGCTCTATTCGAAAGGATGTTTTCGCCGTAAAAATGCTCAAGTTAAAGTAGTAAAATTATTCAAGCTTTTTAAAATTCTAGCCGGCTACACAGGATATATCCCATATCCTATTCTTTTCGTTTATGAACCATAACGAACGAAATGCTTGACTCGGATTTTTCAGCGCCATTGTCCCTCGCAAACAAACGCTCTTAATCCTCGCATTAAAGAAAATAATAAATCCCACTCCCGCGGACTCTGGACAGCGGACAGACGGACGGTCCGACCAACTCGACTGAATTCGCAAGCAGCAGCCGCCTTTATCTTCCCTCCCGCCGCTCTCTTGTCGCTGCGCGCGCTTGCCTAATAAAACCGAAATTTAACAAGAGAGACGCGGGCGCGCGCAAACATAAAGATCCCTCGCTGTCCTTTCTTATCCTCCTGTCGTCTCTGTCTCGTTCGACTCTCTCTCTCTCTCTCTCTCTCACATCCAGCTCGAGCAAATTGAATTTCAAGGGTGAAATTTAATTATGACAAAGTACACCGAACGCGCGCGCGCGGCCTTTGAAGCGCCACGCGCGTCAGCCACTTTGACGGCAAAGTCCTCTTAAAGTTCGGCGCCGGGCGGAGTGTCTCCCTCTCTCGCTTGCTCGCTCTCGCCGATTGTTTGCGGAACGGGACAATCTCCGATGCTAATGAAACATCGGTAAATTAATGTCACGCGTCGCGAGATTCGAGAGGAAGAGATAGAGAGAGAGAGAGAGAGAGAGAGAGCCGAGCAGAGTATGGAGCAAGCAGCCAAACGAGCGAGCGAACGCCTATGTTCCGACTTTGACGACTGTGTGCACGCTATTAACCCTTTCGTTGGCAACGATTGTTTGCGAAATTTGCGCGATTCACGTATGAGCAGCCACGTGTTTCTGTGTAATTTCGAGAAAAACGATATCTGCTTTGTTGAAGGCTTGACTAATTCTATAAGCTGGTATATGCGCTATTTTACGTGAAACATCAAACAACTGGGTACCAAAAATAGATAACAATTTTCTTAGGAGCATACCTACTAGTGTAGATTTTTCTGGTTCTACCATCCTGAATATTAAAAACAATCGGAAACGCAGTCAGTTGGATGGTAAGCTTTTTGTTGAGAATAAATTTACTTTTGAAGAATGCTTAAACATGACCTCTTTCAAACATAAATGATTTATTTGGGGAGAGTTGCACAAAACTAGAGAAGGCAAGTTTTTATTTGCTTTTTATAGAATGAAGAAGTGTTTATTTATTCCGCAGATTTTTGACATTTTTCACTGAATTTTAAAAACGAATTAAAACTATACACCTCTTTTATTGTAATAATTTTGTATTTCTCTTTGCGTGTAACTCTTACATGCGTGAAGAAAGAATTAAATCAACAATACAGAAAGCCAGAGTCAAATCCAATATAAAATATAGAAAGCTAGCAAAAATAAAATGTTACGACGTTGCTAGTGTAGACCGCCGTCCTCCAAATTTCTCGCGGAGCAATATTGCGTCCGAGCAGCCAAAAAACTTCTACTCCCGCTTCATAAAGAAAAGGAAAAAAAGTCATAGTTTCTCCTCTAAAAATTGCCAAAAGTAAGGTGGTAAAAGATTCTCTGCTCCGGCCACTGCGAAGAGCGAAATTCAATTTTCAATTACGGCGCGGCAGCCCTCGCTGCCGTAAATAACGCGTTGTGCAAAGTTATATACGGGCGTACGCGGCGGTGAAAAAAAAACTGTTCGTAAAAACTTTTCTTATAGGAGGCGCGCTGGTTTTATAAAGCCTTCACTGCGAAGGGAAGGGGTATCGATGAAAACTGACCGCTTTAGTTTGTCGGATGATCGCTGACGCCCTCTCGTATATTCGGAGGGCTAAGCCATGGATTTCGCTGGCTTTCACGAGGTCTACCTGCTTACAGCCGGCCGTGTTCATGCAAATATGATCTTTGATGAAAAGTGGATAGGTAAGTTATATGATAGTCTATACCATTTTATTCAAGATTTTAATATCAATTCATAGTTTTACTTTAATTTTTTTAATGACAAAAGTTAATCTGACGGTTTTGCATAAGTTAAGGTGGATCTTTTATGACACAGTTTAGCTAAAACAAAAAAATTTTATATTTTGCTGTATAAGAAAAAATAAGGCACTATGACAATAAATTCATCATCGGCAAATATTTTTAATTTTTTTTTTTTTTTAAAGAGAGAGAGAAAGAGAGAGGGTGATAGCGAGAGAGAGAGAGAGACAAAGAGAGAGATAGCGAGAGAGAGAGATAGCGAGAGAGAGTGAGAGAGAGAGAGAGAGAAGCGTGATGTAAGTAGTTCGTGACGCGACGCGATAGGCCGGTCGGCGTATAGATAGCTATATGGTGCAGTCCATCGGTGTGGTCTCTTTACACGGGGTTGATTCGATGGCTTGTGCAGAGCGTCGTCTTCTTCTTGTTGCCTCTCTCGTAATCTGCTTCCTCTCTGTGACTAGACTGGGTTTTCTGCTTGGACACCTCCGTGTTGACCCTCGACTTATCATTAATTTGGCAATCAGGTGCCTAGATCAGCTTTCCATTATCTGAGATTCAACGCTTCGTGAGATCAGCTCCTTTTGTGTCGCATACCTGAGCTTTGATCTTTAGTCCTCACATGTAACGTTCTTCTGAATTTTCAAAAGAAAGGTAAAGGTCTCAGTACGTAAACATGTCCCAGTAGTTGAATACCAATTCGAATGTTCATTAAATTCTTGGCATAATATTAACCATTATTCGTGTCTAAAATTGTCGTAATAATCCTTGGTTATTTATTATAACGTAAATATACAAAATAGTTTGCAAAAGAATCGACAATTATTAGAAAAAAGTCACTTTCTACTGTAGATGCTCATGCGATGACATAGTATGCTTAAGCATTTAGCTAACGATCGCCTAGTACCTCATCTTAAGGCTGTAAAAAGCGTGAAAATGATATTTTATGATCAAATACAATAATTTAATATACATGTAAGTCTACTAAGTCGTAAAGATATTTGTTTAATTATCGCAAGCTTTTTATCCGTGAGTAAAATTTCTCGTTTATGTAATGGTTCATGTAAAAGTGACTTGCGGTGTAGATGAACCGTGCGGTCGACTTAAAGCAAAAATAAAAGAAAAATTTCAAAAGCGAAAGTGGTACTTTCGGCCTGCTAGGCAAAAAAATATTTTCGATTTTTCCATATTTTTCTTTATCTTTTAAACCTGACTTAATATTGTCAGATTGAGCCGACAAAAATATGGATAAAAAGGGAATTTGAAGTCCTTTTAGAAAATGGGCCTACTTCGGACTGATATCGAAACCCAGAACAAAAAAAAATTATTTTCGATTTTTCATTAATTTTCTTTATTTTCTTTAACCGACTTAATATTATCCAATTTGACCGCAAAAAATATTGATTGATAGAGAATTTCAAGTCCTTTAAAAAATGAGCCTACTTCCGACCGATATCCAAACCCAGAAAAAAACCGCTGCTAACTGCTTTAGCAGAATTGATAAAGTACATCAAATATTTTTTTTGATGATATTTTAATATAAATTTTCATTTTTCTGTATATCTTATTTTTCATAAATAATACATTATACAAAATGATCTAGGAATCATTCATTTTTAAGTCAAAAA
>UCWB01003531.1:0-12446 GCA_900474355.1 Torymus geranii | reverse complement strand
GCGATATCTTATTGATTAATAATTAAATTTGTTTAAAAAAATTGTTTTTCTTTACTTGAAGTGCACTTCTGTCTACTTACACCATAATCGATATTACAATATTCGAAAACGTAGTTTAAAAAAACGTTCATATTTAACGCCAATGTTGGCGTTCGAACCATCTTAAACGTTTCTGCGCGACATACAGTACGAGAGAAATGAAAAGCTAAAAATATAAATTTTTTTGTATCTTTATGCGAGTTTCAGCTTTCAAAATTATTATTATCATTCCTATCCACGATATCAAAACCATCATACTTTTTTACTTCCCGAATATATTCAAATTTCACACGCGACGACATACTTTCCTCAAAATAAAGGAACACAACAATCTAGTTCACCGTTCAACTTTCGCGACCCTATCCCTTCTAGTTCAATGTCGCTTTATAACTCGCGCGCTGCTAGTTGAATTAAGCGGTCGGCCGCAAGTCGCCACAGTTGCTGTGCTCGTCACCCTAATTGATTCGAGACCGCGCTACCAAGATAGCCGATACGCGACGGTTTATATATCATTGCTCCCTCTCGTGTGCCTACCAACTTTTAATTGTTGTATCGTATTTTCGCGTATTATACGCGAAGTTTAAGACGCGGTTTAGAAAAGCTTGAAACGACCGAAAATTGCCTCCTCAGCTCGCTGGCATTGTTGTTCTAATTGTATTTAAAAAGGCATCAGTCTTTTAATTGAGACGGATTGTACGTTCGGCCGGATTAATCGTGAAGACTATGCAAATCGCAATAATTAGCCTAAATATTTTTGTTTGCGCGACGCAGCGGATATATTAGGACGAGTCTTATTGTATTACATCGCATGAATCACCAATTTAGATATGTCCGACTAAGAAAAATATACTTACGTATATGTATAACAACGGAAAAACTACAACAAATCGTTAACCCCGGTGATTTGTTCTTACGCAACAAAGGTCGAACCTTCGCAGTTATTGCGCATAAAGTGAGTTTACCGCACAGCTGGCGTGTATTTATACATATCTATCCAGGCGTTAAAAAGTCATGTCCCGCAGGACGCATAATGACCGCGAGTAGCGCGAGCGATCGAATAAGCTGCGGCACACTACGTTCACTGCACCCGCATTGCCGTTACTCTCGTTCTCCCTCACACGTATATACATACACTTACAAGTATACTTACGTGAACCTGTATATAAAGTACTCCCTAGCGACTTGTTATATACTTACATACGCGAATACTTGGAAGAGGAAAGATTCGCAAATAAGTACTTTCGGTTATACGCTCGCATCGGCTTTTTATTATACTTCGCGCGCGGTCGCACTTGTAAAAGTCATCTCGAGCGTTAGTAATGCGATTACTTACGCGCGCGCGCGTGTTACACAATTATCCGCGCGGTGGCGATCGTAACACGTGGCGATCTTAATACACGCGAACACGTGTTATTATCGCGCGGCTATTTTAGATAGCGCCGCGATATTAATCACGTGTGCATGCGCGCGGTTATTGCTTTTTACTTTGTCTTAGTTTATTTTTCGCCTGTTTTTTCCGGGTGTGAGTAATAACGCCAGGTGAGTAGTACGTGGTGGTGGATCGAGTCTGCTGTGAGCGGGTGAGAAGGTAGGTAGACTGAATCGCTTTATTTTATAATATTGTCGTGATGCTTGTTATATTAAGGTGTTTTGGCGATTGATTTGTTATACTTGAGGGAAAATTGCTCCGAAATGTTCGTTGATTAGTAGTCGCGAATAACCTACTGTGATTAAGGTACCGCATGCTCTTATACACTGTTTAACTTACTAGTTCTATTTTAACGACTATAATTACGGAGTTTCACAATTACAAAACACTAGTAAGTAATTATCGCAGGTACTAAAAATAAAGTGCCACACAACGATTACGTATTTTCATTGGCTTTTTATACCACGCTCACACCCTATTAATACACGCTGTTCTCTAATATAACACCCTATTAATTTTTTTTTTTTCAAATAAACAAACCTATACAAAAATAACAACATTTAACAACCCTTACTCCATACACCAGACGCTTCCACAGCTATTATTACACTTAACACGCTATTAATACCCTCGTTACTCCGCGTTTTTCCATTTTCACATCGCGTGCACGACATGCCGATACACATATAGAAGGGACGAGTGGGCAACGCGCAGATACTTTGCACCCCTATGGAGCGCGTATCACCCTCCCCTACTTTGTCCGCACGCATCGCACTTCGCAGCCTCGCGCGAACACGTGGCGACATCGGCGGGACGACGTCTGCAGGCTCGCCGGCCATGTTTCGCCGCGGGATTCTTTTTTATCAATGGAAACGTTGTGGGGTTTGAAGTTTTTTAAGATCTTGTGTGTGTGTGATTGTATTCGTGGAGGTGAGGTTGTATGAGTACGGTATGGGGGTGGAAGGGATAAGGGATGGATTTGTAGGTTATATCACGTGTTTGGGCATTAATGGTGTTTTAGACTGATAGAACAGGACGTGTTATATTTCAACATTTATATACGAAAAACATAGAAGGGACGTGTAGATAATTCAATCACGAATCTAATCAACAAACTACACGCATCGATTCGCTAATCAACTTCCCTCGTGCCCGCCAAAAATACACATCCTTCTAAGTCTTCTAACGAACCTGCACCCCTCCAAAAAAGCAATCGTGCTATAGATCAACATCAATTCAATTCACCTGTTCGACGTCCATTCTCGCGTTGCGCTCTTTACACTCGCACTCACTCGCATATCCTACAAGTATATATAGGTATGCCACTAAAAGCGTACTCTCCTCGTCACTTTAGCGTCACGATTCGCAAATCGAAAGTACTATACTTAGATAAAACGACTGTTACACTCGCTGGACATATAAATACTCGCGTGTTCGCGCGCGCGGACGATGACGACTGTTGTAGCCGCCTTGGCTGCTGCCGCCGTGTTGCCGCCGCTGCTATCCGCTCTAGAGCTCCGCCGCCGCCGCCGCCGCGGCGCGATCGATCCAACGTCGTATATAGTCGTATTATATACACGTGATATATATGTATATATATTAGCAGGAGAGCTGGCGGGCGACTTAACCCCCTGATGGTATATAGGTATACATCAAACTCTTGGAAGAAGAATCGCGCGAAAAGAGAAATCAGGAGCAAGGAGTGGGTTCCGGCCGCCGTGACGATGATGCCGCTACCTACTAGAGTGAAAGAAAGAGATGTAGAGGGGGAGAGGGATGAATTCTCTCTCTCTCTCTCTCGCCTCTCTCGCACTCTTGAGAAATCGATAGGTACGTTCCCTGTACTTATATACACGTGTATGAGCACCTCGCGCGTGTGCTACACGTGTATACTTATATAAGTATAACCTAAAGAAGAAAAGAAGAAGAAGAAGAATCAGACGACGTAAGTGCCTCGTATAGACACACTCGTATACATCTCACGTGAGAGAACAAAGGGAGGAAAATTACGGAAAGCACACGTGCGCGCTTGGTGCACGCATGAGGCAGGGACGAGAGAAACCGCCCGGAAGAAACTGGAGCGCGCGCATGCGGGGCAATGCACAGAACTGCACAAGAGAGAGAAATGCCGGCGCGCGCGTGCAATACAAGGGTGGTAGGTAATTGCGTTGCGGTCGAGAGAGAACGAGGGTAGGTATAAGCCGACGTTTTTCGGCTGTTTGTTAATTAAAGCAGCGGTGGGGTTGCAAGAAGAGGCAGGGATTGTGTGGGTGGGTGCTTGTTCTTAAATGCGGCATTGACAATGCGGAGAGGGTAATTGGGGATTGTTGAGGTTTTTTCATTTTGCGTTATTTTTTAATTGTGCTTGGGGTGGGGGGTTTTTTTTAGAAAAAAGTAAGTTGGTGAAAGTGTATTTTAATTTAATTTCTAACTAGGTAGTCTTCAATTTTCGGATGGACGAGGGAAATATAATATTTAAAAATTAATTGTTGTATAGAATAATACAACTAGAAGGTGCAAAAGATTATATTCCGGTAAATCATTTTAATTTTATTTTTTATTCTAGAATTTTAGAATTAGATTTATACTAAACACCAAATCATTATTTTTTAAATGATATTAATTTTAGGAATTTCAAGGTCATTTCAAAGCAAAATAATTTGTCCTCAAAGTCACATTTAATTATAATATTGCAACATATTTTTTAGAGTTATTTTACCCTACATACATAAATGGTTTGATTACGTCATAATTTAAAAATATTGTTCGATCGGAATATTGCAATCTATGTACCGTCAGAGTGGCGTAATAATTTATAAATACGGTTTGCAAAAAAAATGTACTCTAAAAAAAAAATTTAGTCTTATTATGGAATATAGGTACTTCTCTCAGGTATACGGAAATAAAAATCTTTATATATAAATACATTTATACCAAGTAAATTGCATCGTTAACTCCGACGTAATTTCATCTAGTTTTTGCATTTCAAGTGTCGCGCACCGTCGGACATTTTTCCGCTCAATATGCATTTTTATTAAAATGTAACTCGAGGGTACCTATACACATATAGCTGTGAGGCGCGTGAGCCTACCAACGTTACTTTTTATGCGGCAGCAAGACTTTCAATCCGTCCTAAATTGAGATTTCGCGTCGACAAATTTCTTTTTTTCCACATTCTGGGTTTTGCATTACATCCGTGAAGTGCAGTAGCTCTTAAATATACGTATATATATGGGTCTCCCGTCTGAGCTTTTAGGGCACTTCCACGCACTGCGCGGGCGAAAATATATATTTTTAACCGCTTTTTGCCTTTGAATTCAATCGCGAGTCGGCGCGCGGCGTTGAAATGCAAATGGGCTACGTACATTTTGCTCTTCGAAATTTCTATTGCGGAGGACAGTCACGTAGTCTTATAGTATTCTATATAAATATGTATATATAAGCGTTAAAATAAGTTTTAGCATTAAAAGTGAAGATTACGAAGTTTCGCGCGAACTTTCTTTCGCCCGTCTCTCTGCAAACATTTATGGCCGCCCTTGTTTTACCGCGATTATTCCAGAAAATGTACGTATAATAAAAGCTTGATATTATTCGGGCATTTAACTTGCAAAACACGTCGAAAAGTTACAAACACGGGAAACATGTCCGCAGGATGGGATTCAAATTGAATTGCGAGTTTGGAAGTGTCATTTTACTTATACAAAAGATTTTATTTCAAAAATTAAATGTTGTTTATAAGTGGTTCTAAAGTCATTATGTTATTTTAACGGTCGCTATATAAAAGCAATTATCTTATAATATTGACACCTATTAACGCGGCTAAATTTGTAAAAGCTTTTTATATAGGCTCTCGAGGAAGGAAAAATCTATTTTTATGCCTCACGTTTTTTTTTACAGAGATTTTGAAAAAGGGGAATAAAAAGGAGTATAAGTACAGCAAAGAATCCGTTCTGTTTGAAAAACTCTTATATAACGGGCAAATCTCGTTTCAAATTAACGTACTTCTTTTGTATAATGGTATTTAAGCTCATTACGTATGTAAAGTTCGCGCGCTTTGCATTGTCACGCGAAACACAATTTTCCTGTGTAAAACGTGCATCGTTTGGTCCCGCCTTTGTTCACCATTCCCCAACGTTTTGCGCCTAAAATACCAAATTATTCTAAATAAACATTAATTTTCCGCTCTCGCATATATTCCACCTAAAGTTCAGTTTATTACACACAACATTCTTCAGAACCGCGGTATCGCAAACTTTCCGAATCCGTAACCCAATAAAAAGAAGAAAACTATTAAACTACACGTATATACATCCCTATACAAACGCAGACTCACCCCGCGCAGAACAGCACGCACGGGTCGAGCACGTGAACGTCGCTGCTCTCTCCGGGGGCGAAGTGCTGCTGTTCACTGGGAAAACGGTCCTGCGCAAAGAGCGACACATACCAGGAGAGAGAAAGATAGGTATTGAATAAAGGGAGAAAAGGACAGCTGCGTCGCGCGTGCGTGCGGTTTTCGGATCGCACGGTTATGTGTGTATTCCACGGGGCGTGGAAAATGCGCGTCGCGCTGGAAGAGAGATTTCGAAAGGGTAGGTATATATGCGAGGGGGGAAATAGACGGTTGTATGTGGCAGATTTTTCGCGAAACGGGAGGTATAACGAGCGAAGGACGTTTTGGATGTATTATATTGAAATAAATGAATTTCGTAGAGGCGCTTTGATGAATGGGTGTGGGTTTAATTGAATTTAAAAACCGCGCTGTCACTTTATTGTCACTTAACTTGTACAAACTTAATTTATTGTGCCATTATGGTAATTATATGGGTGATGATTAAAGCTCACCGGGTATTACGTGTGCATGTGTAGCTGCAGGATGTCGAAAAATAAAATGGATTTAATTTTGTAAATGATTTATTTTGCTTATTGGTTATACTTACTTAGGTTTGGAATTAAAATTATTTTTTAATGATCAAAATATTACACGATTATGAAATCATCTGTATAAGATTTATATTTAATTAATGTTATATCAATGCACAAATAAACGACTAAATTTACCATTGCAAATAACAAACAAATATTATTCCGTATAAAGTCTTGTTATTTAATTCCAAAGCAAATTACCAAATAACAATTTATTATTTCACTATATTGAAAATGCTACCGATTCAATATATTATTGCCAAAATGTACACTTTCAGACAACTCATTTTTCTCGGTACCACGTACAGGCGTCACAGGTGTTGCAAGTTTCAATTTCAAACTTTTTGATATATCTATATTTACGTATAAACATATAAACTTTTCTATATACGTACAGAGATGTATATACACTCGGGCTCTCAGAGGGTAAATGGAAATGTGTCACGACATAGAATGAGCGTTATACCTACAAGTATATATACTACGGCTGGTGTTAATTTGGACGTCATGGCATATAGCCTCTGATCGAATAAAAAGTGTGCATTGCCTCAAATTATACCCGTATTGCGGTATGACGTAAAGTACATACCCACAGAGAAGTTTAAATTAGATTGCTCTGAAATGTCAATATAATCGCTTATATAGAGGTTTTTCGTAAACGAATCTCATCTCGTTTGATATAACTTTGGGAATAACAGGAGCAAATGATATTGAATTATTTTTTAATTCAAAATTTATTTATAGTATAAAAATAGGTATATATAAAAAAAAAGTATTTTTTATATTATAAAGAATTTTACGTATATATAATTAAAATAATATAAAGTCTGTATTTGACAACCACAATTCACCCCGTTATAAATGAATATATACAGTTCTTTTTCACAACCACCCTATAGTCAAAAGAAAAAATGAAATATCCCCGGGCAAATGAGCCATATCAACAAAACCCGCCATTCACATGCATATTCCCATTCGTCCAGCTCCCCGACGTTTTATCTAAACCATCCGGCAATCTACGACCCTTTAATCAGTATTCACGAAGCGCGGGCAAGAAAAAAGAAGAAAATATTCGCCTGGAGATCGAGCTCGCGTTTGTCGTAAAAAGAGGGACAGATATATACATAAAAGCGGTAATTTATCGGGATTTTATGCATCAGCCGCTGGACCACTTTTTCTCGTGTTTTCGTAAACAAAGTAAGTATAAAGCACACAGAAGTGCCCTGAAACTTTGTATAATCGAAGATAAATGTGTGTATATATATGATAATCAGTTGTCACAATCAAATCGATTTTTACGCATATACACAGTGCATAGCTATATATAGGTGTAAGAACAATGTAACGCAAAGTTCCGTGCAAATATAACGAAAATCGTTCAGGAGCTTAGAAAGTTTAGGCGCCGCGTCATTCGATTAGTCGTCCGCGCGAAATTTACTTACGGCTTAGGCCATAATTTCATTAGGATCTGCGCGATGTCTGTGTGCAGTGTAAGATTTCACCTGACCTGTTGAGTATTATACGTGATGTTGAAGAAATTTAACTCTTTTAAGTTCTTCGATTACCTATATTCTCTTCTTTAAAAAAAGAAGGAGCTGTGGTGTATATATATACACTTTTTCCAATCACGAACCGTAAAGATTAAAAAATCCATCTCTCAGTTACGGCGCACTCGTAGATTAAATTTCCATCCGACCGATCTTCAATGACTTTCACACCTCGAGAGGCAAGAAACAACGACGAATCAAAATCGCACCGCGAAAGTAATCGGCATTGTTTCCTTTAAAAACAAAAAGGGAAAAAACCTTCTGTACTCACCAACCAACCCGCACGTGTCGAAAAAAAAGACAGCAGCGGTTTCGTCTCATTATATTAATAATAATAATAAAAAAGAACCCCCACACACATACACACACACTAATTCAAGCACCAGTATATGACGCAAGCGCGGATCTAACTAACCAGATTAACAACAGCAATTTTCAACGCCGCTAATTGTTTTCTTTCATCGCCTGTATATACATCCTCGCTCTCTGCACTATATACGACACACTTAGGTCCTCATTACCGCACGGGAGACAAAAAAAAGCTATATTTTGAGATAAATTCGGATCGCGGAGAGAGGCACGTCGAGCGCGTGATGATGGGTGCGAGTTATCGTGGCGTGTCACGAGTGAAACATTCTTTTTTCGGATTTTCTTTGTGGCTGATAAGGTGGTGGGAATTTGAAAATAAAGGTTATGTATGATTATGTATAAATGAATGTTCTTTAGTTAATTAAAAAAATGGAGAGTTTATGATGATAAGTATATAATTAATTTATAAAGGTATTTCGTACTATGTTCTTTTGATGGTTCAGTATAATTGACTAATTTTGGAATTGAGTAGAACCGTGATGGATAAGTATATATTATATAAAAGCATAATGGTCCATTGCATTTAAAAATAATCTCGAAAAATGTCAGATATATTGCAGAGTACTTGTATATACAGGTATGTACGAAAGGTCCATTCATGGTAAAGTATCATAGATAATAATTTCAATTTCTATAAAAAGCATTTTCTAGCGGAGCATGAAAAGTTGCTAAATTAAAATCGAGTCAAAGGGTTGACGAAAAGTTGATGAAATATTCAGGATGATATTGAAATAGGAAGATAGCGCATATGCCGGGGAACAGATCTATACATATGGCAAAACATTGATTTCCAAGCTGTTTTCAGATCGTCTCAACTCGTCCAAGATACAATTATAACTTATAATTATTTCCCTTTAAAATAATTAAATTCAATTCACAATCACACAGATTCATAAAACAATCCCAAAATTTCACCCAAAAAATAAAAATTTCGCCAACAAAAGTACCAATCACCGAATCTCAAAAAAATCAATCCCTATATCATACCTTTCGATCAATAACCACCCCAAAAACTTGCTCAATCTCTCAAAAATCAATCATACATCTCAGTCGGTAACACCCCCACATTAACCCGTTTTATATTCTAAACTTTGTTCACCCTCGACAGCACACCACCAAGATATAGATACACTATGCACAGTTGCACTCTCACCCCCGTATGCGCCTTATTGATTTTCCCCGATTCGCAAAACAAGCGCGCCGAACATAACGCACTTATTATGTCACGAGCTCCCGCGGTCGAATTCATTATAATTCGCGAGAGGTTAATGAGACTGGAGAGTAGCTTTTTCTTCCAAAAGAGGTTTATGGGTCGCCGCGGGGTGATGACGGAATATGGTTGATTGGTTTCCGATTGATTGAAAGGGGTTGTGATGTTCTTCTCTTGTACTAGAAGGGTCGCGAAAAAGTGTTATATATATATTTGTACCCGCCGGATAATTTGGAAAAGTCCAAAAGTGTTTTATAGAGAGGGTTCCGGAAATAATCATACGACTATAGGCGTTAAAATTCAGGAAAAGCTGGCAACGATTGCGAAACGATTCTACTGCAAGCCCGCAGATCCTGACCGCAAGCTCTTCCGCAGCGATTATTGTAACCCGGCCTGCGCCACGCCGCTCGCCGCACGTATATAGATCACATGACGAAACCCTGCCCTACCTTACGCAAAGCCGCTCCACACACACACGTATATATAATAAACTTATAACTCACCCTGGATATCGTCATGGTGTGTCTATGTCACTCTACAGCAGGAGACGCGGATGTATATTATACGTGGAGTATGTGTATCCGTATATATACAAAACACACACACACAAACGCACACGGTATATCTCTCTTTTTGGTAATACTTGTGTAAAGTATAACCCGCCGATGTCGTCCTCGTCGGCGCGCACCTGCTGCAGTGCACTCGCGGCGGTGTGCAGCTGCCGCTCTCGAGGGCAGATATCACTCGCGTAGAGATCGAGAGGCGCCGGGTTTATTGATCGACAAACGGGGAACTGAGGGGTGGGGATGTATATGGCGAGTTGCGCGGTCGGGCGCAAGCTCGAAACAACCGCGCGCGCGCAGAGCTTTTGTGGAGGCGCGCGGGATTGTTGAGAGGGTGATTTGAGAGCGATGTAATTTTTGGAAAATATGTATTTTTTTTTTATTTGAGTAACAAGGGGTCTATGTGCACGAGAGTATGGGATTGAAAATTGAATGAAAAACTTTTTGAAGGGAAATAAATGAACGATACGGGCTAGATTACGTTGTTAATAACTGTATACCCTGCTTATAACACAAATATTTTGAATGAATATTGAAGGTGTTTTTATTGTCTTAAAAAGTTGTATAATTATATAGCCGAGTGTAATTTGTAAAGTGGAAGTTAATTTAGAATTTTCAAAGCAGTAGTTCTTTTAGTAGGTATGTAGATAAAAGGAGCTTTAAATTCGTTGACGTTGTTTGAATAATAAACGGAGCTTTCGTTCAAAGACAGCTCAAAAAGCATAGTAAGAGAAAATGATTAAATAATGTTAAATTACAGTTCTAAAATTTACAGGAGTGTGAGGAATTTGAGTAATGTTATATGAGAGAACCTTTGGAACGACGGCGTGCTCCTTAATTTTGATTAAAAATATTTAAACAAATCATATATTGTTCTGCAAAGTTATTCAAAGTATTTTATCAATTTTGAAGGGATTTTAATAAGAGTCTGACAAAATAATATTAAAGAATGTATTGGTTAAATTCAATTACTGCTGTAGGGTGACTTCACTAGTGAATGAACGAATAAGGAAATTGTAACTTTTATTATTTAATTAAGTGGTTTAAAAATAATGGATTAAAAGTAAAAGCTCTTTCGAAATTTATATTCTAAAATGCTCAAACTTTGCATTGGTGAGAAAATTTTGAATACAAAGTAAAAATTGTATTTAATAAAAATCTGTAAATATCTCCTGAAACCCAGTAAATCAACAGGCAATCTTAGTATCTAAATACGTTTCACCAGTGAATACATTGCCAGTGAATATTATGATTTTATTCTTAACAAGATAATTTCTTTTATACAGAATCTTTATATAAAATGAAATGTGTGACACAAAGAGATGACTGTACCAATACTGGTGTAGTCACCCTATTAACACATTTTATTAAAACATTCAGCTTTAAAATAAAATGAAAAAATAAAACATGTCACACATAACTGATAAGTACTTTCTCAAATTTCTAGGATGTTTTATTGTTAAAAGCAGACGTAAATTTTTTCCGAAAGAATGATAATTAATTTTATTTTATGATCGAATTTTTTGATAAAAATCGTGGTGCTATAGGAATATTCTTTTAAATTTAAAATTACATGAAAACGAAAACAAATAATTATAAAGTTAATAACAGTAAGAGTTTCACTTCTACTGAATGTCAACATAAGCAGGAAGGTTGTATAGACATGATTCGGTTTCAACTTGACATTTTATTCACTTTTCTCATTGCTTCTATAATAGATAACTTATGTACAATAATCGCTTTAAAAAGAGAATAATACGATTTTTATTGGTATTGAGTTTATCCACAATGATTCTTAGCTAGAAGTTTGACTCATTAGATGAGGTATTCTAAGGTTGTTTATTCCTTTTCCCACTCTTTCTTCTCTTCAATTTCTTTCTCTACTTGCTCGATTATTGGGTGGAGATACATGACATCCTATAAAATTTAAGTATTTATTAATAAGATGTACAAATCTGTAAGATATAAACTTTTGTTTAACATTAAATTACTTTCGTGAAAAAAAAAAATCTTTCCATTAATAAAAATATAATAGTTAAAAATTCAAACTTAATTTTATTTGTATAAGTAAATTTATTTGAGACGACTAACAGTGAAGTTTTTAATGTTACTTTTAACCAGTCACTTCAAAAATAACATTATTTGTATATTAATAATATCACTAATAAAGTAGATATATATGCTTTACTGAAATATAAAGTTTATAAATAATGAAATACAAATTAAATAAAAATAAATTTCAATGCTAATCTGATAAATTTGATACAAAAGTATCAAAAATATCAAAATATATGAATGAAATGTAACCATTTATTTTATTTTATTATATTTTATAAACTCTTATGATTAATACAATAGTGTTAATG